>VZRN01002758.1:411590-560869 GCA_013397935.1 Dasyornis broadbenti | reverse complement strand
TTTTTTTTTTTTTTAATCTATCAAATGCTCACAACGGAACAATATCCAAAGACACTTTCACAGGAACAGTTGATACTGAATTGTTTGGTTGTTTTTGTGGTAAAGACTGGGCTGTCTCCAGCCTTGTTTGAACTAGTGGTAAAACAAGCTTTAGATGATAATGGTTCTTTTATTGCCGATTTGTGTTGACTAACTTTGAGATGTTGAAAATAATGAAGTTCTGTATCACGTATGGAATTATCAAATAATCAAGTACATCAAATTCTTTCCCTCTGAAAGCTCTAATACCCACCAAATACTGTACAGGATAGGCCTCAACTTGACTATGTATATTATCCTGAATGTTGTGTTCATCTTTGCAATCACTAGTAATTCCTAAATGAGCCTGTATCATATTTTTGTAAGAAGCCTGATAGAGAAGTGGTTTACAAGTTAAATATCTGTGTTTATCTTCCATGTCAAATTAAGTAAAAATAAAGTCCTTTTCTTCTACTTCATTAAGAGCAGCAAAATGCTGCAGTGATTAAGATAAGTAAATAAGACTCTTTTTTACTAGTGTATTATGAAAAAATATAGTTGCAGTTTATAGAAAAATGCATTAAGGAGACATGAGGAAAACCTTTTTCATTTCCATCCTTAGTCACTTAATGAGCCAGTAAATGTTCTCCTTTCTCAGATTAAATGCCATCCAAAAGGAGACATAAATTATAGTGAAACTACAGAATATTAAAAAGCTGACTCAAATGCCAGAAGGCAAAGAGAAAATATCCAAAATACCAACAAGGATGATCAAGGCCAACAGAATAATGGTTTAAAAAATCATATCATAAACACTTTAAAACAACTCAAATCATAAAGCAGTTTTGTATCAACATACTTATTTTTCATGGAAAAAAAGAGAAATTGTTAGAGTTACTAGTTATGATTTTAAAACAAGGATTGCAGTTTTACTAAATACATGACCTCTGGGATTGCACTGGAACATGTATTCACATTTAATTGCAGTTCCATTACTAAAATAAAAGCAGGCATCTGGGGGATGTTTATTTACTATGTTATTTCAAATCTCCCTGCTCTAAACTACAACACAAGGTGCAAGAAAGACTTAACAGTAACAACTTCACAATTTTGTGAATAATTACAGGATTTCCAGAAGGCAACCATCTGTGGGAGTAGGCACAGACAACACATGAGAGGTGCTGTCTTCTTTCTGACCAGAGAAGAGGAGAAATACTGTCTTTTCTTATCTCCACAAGCTGCTGGAGTCTTGTTCATCTGACACTTGGTGCTGCCTGAACTAATGACAAGTGGTTCTTGCTCCAGTATAATCTGCATTGGAGTTAGTGCATGTGTGAATGTCCTGTAGCAGTTGAGGAAGCAGTTTCATTGACCTCTAAATCTCTCTCAGTCTAGGCATATTCCTAGTGAAGCTCTTTAGGTATGGGGCACCCAAGGATGAGAGATTATGGCAGGAGTGGGGAATGGACCTGCTCTGAAAATCTCCACCTCAACCTACAATACATATTCACCGAGAAGCAAGGAGGCTGAGCTCCCTGAATTACCAGAGTTTACAAAGAGAGACTCTCCTTTCCCAAAGCTTCCAACTCCCTCACCAGCGTGGGAAGAACAACAGGTTGATAGATAATGTGGCTGTGGAAGACAGTTTCCCTGTTGAGCAGATCAGAGAGCAAAGCAGTGACTAAGGAGTCTGGGGTCCATTCTGCACTTGTATGAGCAGATAGGAGGGCAAGGTGGGGCACCTTTGGGTGAAAGCCTCCTTGAACCTGTGCTGTTTGTACTGCACAGTGTGCACTGCTGGCACCTGCTGGCGTGAAACCTGTGCACCACAAGTGGCATTACATAGCATTTCCCACTGCTATGGGGCACTGCCTTACCTGAGGATAGTCAAAGTGGCATGTCTCATGTCTAAGGGCCCTGCCTTCTGCCACTGCTGACATACCCACCACAGCATTAGCAGAGCTGAGGAGACAGCATGCATTCTTGTTAGTTTAAGCATTAAGGAAAGAAATAGAGTGCCTTCACCTTGTCCCCGGGGACAGAATATATGCTTAGAGCTACTTTTCTTTTTATCCTTCCCAATTCATAGGTTATAACATCAAGGGACCATTGTGATCACAGGAGATTAGTGAATGTGGTGCTCATAAGGACTTAGCTGGTAGAAACAGTTCTTTTCTTCCTTCCTCCTTTCCCAAATGTGCTTTATGTTTGGATTAAAGCAGTCATAAGGGACATGGATAATGGATGCAGACCAAAGAAAAGCAGCAGATGGTCTTGTCATGTATCCAGCATGCAGGTGATCAGCAGCTCTGAAAGATGTAAAGAATGGGGAGGGCAGAAAAGCAATAACGTAAACTCAGGAAACTGCCCAAGCATAGGCTCTGTGGCTATGGGAATGACAATAAAACAGTGGTATCAGTAATTTTTGCCAAGGTGGCCGTTGTTCTGGAAGCCAGAATAAAATAAAATAAAATAAAATAAAATAAAATAAAATAAAATAAAATAAAATAAAATTAAATTAAATTAAATTNAATTAAAAAAAAGATTAAAAATTTTACTCACAGGTGAACCCAAATATATTTAAAGAATAAGAAAAAAAGAGAGAGTCTCATAGTAGTGAGTAAACTAGTAATGACAGCTAGAAAGATGGGTCCTAGTTCTGAGGAGGACTTTGGAGACGAAAGAAAAAGAGATAATAGTAGCTTTGTCATATCAGACACAGATGTCTGAACTTCGGGGCTGTGATTAAAATATTCTTACTCTAGGCCTTCTACAAGGTGCCACTGTGGCTTGAAACAATGGTTCTCAAAGCCTGGAAGGTGGCAGTCAAATAAGATTGCAGTTGAAAGGATACATCAAAGCAAAAATCTTATTACAGGATATACAATTAGAGCACAGTCATATAGTTACAGAAATCTCTTTTGATTTTCAGTGCTTCCAGAAAATTGGAAAAAAAAAAACGGAGACAGTCAAATTTCAAAAAGACAGCAGAAACAGCCAAGTGTTCTTTTATTTGTGTAACTTGATAGGCAGTTATAAAAAGAAGGCTGAATTTGCAGACAAACTAGGCACTAAAACTTTCAGTTAAAATTAAGAACCAAGGTATTTTTGAATTCCATATCAGATAGCTCTCTATGTCCTTAGACAGGAAAACTTAAAGAATATGAGTCAGAGGAAAAAATCAGGCAGCTATATACAACCAGATTTACAGTCTGTAGAAGCCATGTAATATAGCTGCTGGATTCACTCCTGCTTGAAGAAATTAAGTATGTGCCAGCAGGAAGTGGTAGAAATGCAGACAATGGTTTTCCTAGAACAGAAGTTTTGCAAAGGAGAGGGAAAATATGTATTTAGCATACAAATTACTGTCTTAGAAAAGCCTGGGTAACCTCAAGGAAATAGTAAGGGGGTTTGTTTTAGGATAAAAGCAGCAATTAACTTCTCTGGGAAATGCAGAGCAGATGGGTAGATAAAGAAGCCAAGTCCAGGTCTAGTATATTGTCAGATCATGGTATGTTCAGATTAAAATGCAGTAAAGAGGGATATTTAAGGTCAAACAACAGGGGAAAACAGACGTAGTACTGAAGTCATTAAAGTAATTGAAGTATAGAATTGACACAATTGTATCTCAAGCCAGTACTCCAGAAATCCAGCAGTCAATAAATACTGTTTATTCCTTAAAATACACTAAACTTGGTTGGTCTTCTATAAAGTGTAACTTAAGACCATGTGACAAACTCTAAAGATAGAAAAATGAAATATTTATATGCTGTGCCTGAAATCACTATGGTCTAGGGAAGAATTTATTTAGGAAAAGACAATCTTTATAACACATAGATATAAGTAATATGTTCAAAACAAGAAAGAGTCATAATGTGGATTTATATAGGTAGTTTTCTTTATTACTGATAAAGAGTTTATTGCTTTGCATTTACATTTTATTACTAATTCCCAAATAGAAAGGATCCAAAGTGGAATTTTGTATGACATTATAATTAAAGGAGCTCAACAGTTTGATGAAAGTACAGAAAAGACAGTGTGATTCAGATCATATGTATATATTTACATGCAAGCTCCAAATGATTCTCCAGTCAACTTTTTTCCTTTCCCGCTCCTTCTAATGCCAGTGCTAGGATGAGGACAAAATGAAGGAGATCACACGAGTCCTTTACAATCTTTCATTTCAACTGGAATTGAAATTGCTCATTGCATTGTAGCACCCCTGTGCCACTTGCAGAATCAGGAGGCAACTCTGAATGTCAGCAATGTTAATGGAAAAAAGTGTTATAAGGCTTGTATCTCCTTGGGATATTGAGAGCATAGGAGGCTGTTGGGAGGGGAAGTGATTTTAAGCAGAAATGCTCTGTGATTAAGTAAAAGTTTAGGAGAAGGAAAAAAAAAATCATTCTCTCCAAATTTATTCAATGGTAGTTGAAATAAAAATAGGTGAAATGTAAAGATCAGTAAATGTTCTGGGTATTGCAGTATTTGGTGCACATACTCAGTTCCTCATATATCCTTGCAGAGTCAACAGGAGACACCTGAAAGAACTAGCAGGAATGCAAAAAAGAAGTTCACCATTGGTGTTGCTTCAACATGAAATGAGAGGTGCCAGGAACTGCTGTCAAAAAGATTTACTCTGAAAACTTCTAAATTATATTACAATTTAATCCTAATATTACTGGTATTTAGTGCTAGTATTGATGATGAAAAGTTGGGCTGGAACTTCCTTTTAAAAAAAAAAAAAGGCTGTATATTCAGTGGTGAAATATGAATCATAGATTCATAGAATGTCTTGGTTGGAAAGGATCTGAAGGGTCATCTTGTTCCAACTCCCTGCCATGGGCAGAGACACTTTCCATTAGACCAGGTTACTCAGAGCCTCCTCCTCATCCAGTCTGACATTGAATATTTTCAGGGCTGGGGCATCCACAGCTTCATTGGGCAGCCTGTTTCTGCGCCTCACCACCCTCATAGTGAAGAATTTCTTACTAATACGTAATATAAATCTACCGTCTTTCAGTTTAAAGCCATTACTCCTTGTTCTTTCCCCTTTTGAAGGTGAAAAACATCTGCTAACATCAGAAGGAGTGCCAGACCTTGATGCTTAGCCCTCTAATATAGGGGCAGCCTGCTTCTTCTTAGCTGCGAGAATGTCTAGCAGGATTTCCCACTGTTGCATGTAGACTGGTATATGGTCTGACTACATGATCTGAAGTGCTGCGCATGGCTCATGATACACCAGTGTTGAGCTCTGTGACTTGGCTTTTTGTTTGCTTTATTCCCAGGAGCTGCATTAGACCTTCCTGTAAATGTCATTAGAAGAACTGTGTTAGGGATCAACAACAGTCAAATAGCTAAAGAACATTATCAGAAAGATGGCAATATGGTTAAAATATTAGAGACAAAGATGTACATGAAATGAAGGGAAATAAATCTGCAGTAAATTGAATCAACTTTTCATAACAGTGCAACTGATAATCTTCATGGTATTTTTCCATAAAGAAGGTTCTCCCACTTCAGGAAAACATTCTGAAGCCTGCACTACTTTAGATTAGTGGCTGAATCTATATTATCATTGTTACACCCCCAAATCTCAACAGCTGGTTAAAAATAGTGAAAAATACATTAAGGTGATGAAGCATTTTGCAGAGCTAAGCTGCAATTGCTTTGTGAGATGCTGTGTTTAGTCACATCAGAAGAACCATATGTGGCAGGAGCATAATTATCTGTATAAAATCCAAGAAGAAATGTACTCATTACTGTGTACTTGTGGGTGAAGATAGGACTTGCAATACTGTCAATAGCTAAGTTTGCCTGAAGCTTCAAATCATATGACACAGTTTAAATACTTTTAAAATTTCAAGATCTCAGCTACTCTTGCTTCAGTGTTACATACTGTATTTCTTGTCTCATGCTCAATTAGACAAGGGAGACTCAGAAGGTTTCAGGTAAAAATATTTTAATTATGGACAAGAAGAGTTAAAGAGTATGACTTTATCTTCATAATATGAAACTTACTTACAACAGGCTGGGGAGAAGCCACCTGGGATATTGTTTATCATGCCAAGACCTGAATTTCATTAGTGGGATGCTGATGTTCCATTGTTATTGTGGATCAAAAACAAGCAAAAAACATTTGAGGCTGTACATTAAAATTGTGTTCTAGACATGAACTTTGCCATCTGAAACATAACTCAGATGAAGAAAAGGAGACACAAATCCATAATAATTCAGGCTGAAGAAACACTGAGAAAGAACAAGGGAAAAATAAAGTGCAAATGGTGTTAAAAATGTGATTCCAGGCTGAGAGGACCAAAATCATGCTCAGCCTTTGAGTCTAAGGCCATCTTCAACCAAAACTGTCTCTATAAATGTTGGTATATATTCCAAAATGTTATCATTTTTGCTGTATTCTGAATGATGGGAGAAGGAAGGGTGTTCAAAAGGAGGAGTTAACTAAAAAATTAAGTATATTTCTAAAGATAGGCACATATATATAATGACCTAAGTATCAGAAGCAACAAAGTAACTTTTTTCTCAAAAAATAAGCAAAACCAAAGCAAATATTTTTATTTGATCTAAAGTACTGGAGAGATTTGGGGCTTTGGGTCATAGGCTGCAAAAGTATTAGAAAATATTTTGGTTTTAAGAAAAGCACAGTGCTTAGCTCTGAGTGGTACATTTGTTAGATAAGTTTAAGTGAAACTATTTAGAGTAATGACATATACTGAATATGTATGTATGAAATACGGTTCTGAGGAGACTGATCATTGCCTTTCTCAGAAAATGTTCTTCCTTTCTGACATGCATAGTTGATATGTTGGAAATAAAAAAGACGTTCTTGATCTCCTTGGGTTTCAGTTTGAAATAACAAACAAGTCTTTTTGTGTAATTGTTCCGTTTTGTTTTGGCTTTCAAAATATTAAAGCAATATGGTGTAAAGAAATATTTTCAGATATCCTTATTTTTAAGGCTAATAAAGGTTTCCTTGTACATTTAGAAGTATTGTGCTCATCTGTACAGGTGTTAAATCCATGTTCGTGTTCTCATCTGACAGGTGTTAAATTCGTGTTCTTGTTAAATGTTGAGATTTCTGTTTGAACATTGCTTGAAGTTTTGCTGCGATCTTTCTGCCAAATTCTGTTTCAATTTTAACAAATGAATATAGCTCAGGTAATTCAATGTGCAGAATGACTCACTGTGTTGTAAAACTGTTTACGGTGATCTTAGTTGAATTAATTTTAGAATAATCCCACTCTGCCTGTTGCAGCACAGCCATTTACTGTCTTGTCATCCCAGACAGATTCTGCCCCCAGGACAATGAGTGTTTCTGCAGCTAAACAGGCTATGATACTGTGACCCTTTTCTTTGTAAGCAGATTTACTTGCTGGTTGGATAAAAAGGAGGCAGGTTAGACAGATTTGGTAATGACTCAGTTTTAATGTAAGGGAAGGTTATGCTAGCTTTTGTGGAAAAAGATTCAGGAGGCCTGTCAGTGTGTTATTTGGAACCACTCCGTGTATAGGTCATAAAAACACAGCACAAGCCACACTGAGTCTTGTGTATATTCTTCCCAGATTATGAGCTATGTACTATTCTACTTGCAAGATTAGTTGCTGTAGGAAATATGTCTATACATATAACAAACTAATAAACTTCTCATTTTTTCTTTTTTCTTCAATAGGAAAATGTGGTCACTGAGAAAATAACTGTCATTTAAATATATGAGATGAGAGTTATAAAGTAAGTTATATGAGATATAACTTATTTTACAAAATATACTGAATCAGTATTTTTAATAAAGTAAATTCTTCTGAATACACTATTGTAGTCTTCCTATGCCTACTGGTTTTGTGGAAAGAGTAGTCACATTAACATAAAACCCTTTACCTGAAAAGCTGCTTAATTTATGTTTTTAGTGTAAGATGGAAATATAAAGAGCAAAACACAAGGCAGATATGTATTTTTAAGCCTTTTACACTCTTCCCAGTGTAGTTGAAGAACATAATTCCTTCTTTGCTCTTTGGATTCCTGCTTATTGAATAAATTCATTATTTACAAGAAAATAAATCTTTTAAAGAGTTTCCATTTTAGTACTTTCCTTTTTTGATTTAAAGATGTAAATGCAGACATTTGGACACATAAGCTTTCTCCAGACCTTGATCTCCTTGAGCTTTGCTACCTGATGCTTTTGCTTTTAGCTAGTTAGAAGCTGATTATTTGGATTCACTTAGAGGGATCAAAGTATCAAAGTCAGTTGACTTATCTGTAATTTTCTATCTTAAATTTTTTTTGTTTCTATTTTTTTCCTCTATGACTATTTTAACTTTTTCTGGTCCTAAAATGTCACTTAATTGGCAGGACTCCTCAAAAATAACCTCCTGTGGTTCAGAGATTATTTTGGCTATTTTCTCAAATATTGTCCATTGGATTCCCAAGGCCCCAATGATTTGGAAATACTCATTTTATCTCAGTACTTTTAATTTGTATTCTTCATATTCTGTTCAGCAAAAGTTGTACTGTCAAATGCCGGGTTGCAAACTTTGTTGGGAAAGTTGAATATGGAAGCCCTAATCCTCAACTGTGAGAAGAATCTTTTGAAATGAAACCCAAAAGTACACTGGGTAAAGGTATGGCTCGCTCTACACAAAAAGATTTCTTTTGCTTGTTTGTTTCATGGAACATAAAGACTTGATCTGAAATCACACTGCTAGTATGATTTTAATTAAAAGAAACATCCAAGAATATAGCTATTGGTGCAGCATGCTACGATAAGAAAACTTTTTTTTCTTTCTTCTTGTTTTTAAATTTTAAAAATACGAGAATGGCAGACGAGCTGAGGTGTTTTTTTCCCCCTGTCGGGTCCTGCCTGTCCAGGCTCTGCGTTCTGTACCCACCGCTGCCGAAGGACAGAGCCTTCGGTGATGAGGCCGGTATTTCCCGCAGCGCTTACTGTACGTGCATGAGCAAATCCCACTGAACCTTCCCTCGACAAAGTTACCGCGGGTCGGGGACGGTGCCTGCCTGGCCAAGGAGCCGCCTCACGTTCCCACCTTCGCCCAGGGATCTGGGTGTATCCCGACCCCACGGACACTGCAGTATCTCAGTGCACACACTCCGCCATCCCCGCTTCCCTTGAAGGCCTCCGGGGCGTTTGCCCTCCCAGCATCCCGTACGGTGAAGCCGTCTCCAATGCAGGAAACAGGTGGGGAGGTGGGCAGGACAAGTACCCTCCCGCCAGGTCCTCCTGTGTACTGCCGCACGTATCTCTGTGCGAGCCACCGCTCCTCCTGCTCCTCTCCGGTAACTTTTTGCCAGGCTTCGCTGCGCCCGCCGCCACCGTGGGACCACCCAGGGTGGGGGACATAGGGCGGCAAACTTTTCTCCCAGATGGGCCAGGGTGGCGGCTTCGTCCTTCCTTCATCATCACGGCTGCAGCTCCATCCTCCTTCGGACGCGCCACGCTGAGCGGGGGGCGGTGCGGCGAAGCCCTGCGCTTCGGCCCGCCCCGCACCGGAGAGAGGACGACAGGCTCCGGCGGGCTCTGCTGCTGCCGCTGCCGCTGCCGCCGCTGCCGGCGCCGCCGCCCTCACCCCCGCTGCAGTACGAGAAGGATGGAGCCGGGCAAGGAGCCCCGGGTGACCGCGGGGGAGAAGCCCAGCGAGCCCGAACCGGCGGTTTCCTTCCAGGCCCGGCTGTGGAAGAACCTGCAGCTGGGGGGCAAGGGCCGGAGCGGCAGCGGGCGGGCAGCGGCCGAGCGCCGCACTGCGGAGCCCCTCGCCCCTCCGCCGCCGACCGGCGGCAAGGGGGACCTCTCGCCCGGCGCCAAGTGGAGCGGCTTCAAGCGGCGCCGGCAAGTGCTAGACCGCGTCTTCTCGTCCTCTCAGCCCAACCTATGCTGCTCAGCGGCCGAGCCGCTGGAGCCGGCCGGCGAGTCCGGCTCCGCCCTACGCCGGCTGCGGGAGCACCTGCTTCCCCAGGGCAAGGGGCCGCCCGGCCGCCGCCCGGAGCCCGCTGCCGGCTGTCAAGGGCCGGCGGGTGGCAGGGAGGGGCGCCGGCCCGGGGCGCACCTGTCCCACCAGAAGAGCTCCTCGTTGCCCAGTACCGCTTGCCTGGAGCAATTACTGCAGGGCTCGCCCGCCGCCGGCAGGACCCAGGAGCAGCGCACGGAGGACGGCGACAGCGGCGCGGTGAGTGCCGGCCCGCGTCGTCCCTCTACGTTCAGGGCCGAGATGGGAGATCGGGCGGGAGGGGTGGTGATCTCCGGGGAGGGGAGAGGAGAGGAGGTGGGAAGCGAGCTGAGGTCAGGAGAGGCGGGAGTGCGACCGGTGGGGAAGAGAGCTGAGATGAGGGGAAGCGAAGGACGGCCAGGGCTCAGCTCTCCTCCCGCTCGCTCGCTGTTGAGGAGTGTCCTTCGCCTAAGGGGGGAACGGCTCGGGGCCCGCCCGCCTTCCGCGTCGGAGCCTTGCCCTCCCCCAGCACGCCGTGACAGGCTGTGTGGCGGAACCGAGCCGTGCTCCGGTGCAGGAGCGACCTCCCTCAGACCTTCATTGCATAAAGCACACAGAGGAAAGGTGTCTCGGAGGCTGGAGCTGGGCTTCCCTCGCTCTCACGCTTTTCCCCAGAGGCCACCTCGCACCTCTGTGAGGGCCGTCTCTCCTGGTGTCTGCTCTGAACGCATGCAGCACGGCTTTTCCTCAGGTAACCTCGGCTTTTTTCTTTGTTTGGTTATCCAAATTGGCATTTTTGTGTCCCTTACTTTCCGCAAGACACACAAACGACGACCATTAGTACTCATTTAATAGACGGTAGGTAATTAATTGGAAGTTACATACTGGATACTGTCTCATGCAGCTGCCAGTCAGTCAACAAGACCGTCAGTCTGGTTGTTGGGAGAAGGCGGTAAACAAAGCCATAACTCTTCCAAACTGTCAGCTTTCAAATTACGTGGTGAATCTACTGTTGATAGGGGCTGCTGAATATTGGAATAAGTATACTGTGAGAAAAGTGCAAAACATATGAGTATATTTGGAGTTTGTGTAATTCTAAGCAGTCCACCTTTTTCAGGAATAACTGACTAATTCGTATTATTATAAATTGTCTTATGTCATGATCAGGGAGAAATGAGTAGCTGAAGTAAAAGGCATGCTCTGTGTGTTGTCAGAAATAAGCTGTATGAATGCATTTGGCTGCTGTCAGAGCTACGGTACCTATGCTAATGAAGAATGATAGTAGTTCTGCAGGGATTTACAAGTGTCCCTTGAGGTCAACAGGACTTTAATGTCCCTCTGCAGAATTCCAAGGAGTTCATCTTTACAAAAATGGGACCTAAAACTAACTTTATGTCCTGGGGTTGCTTTGGTTATAATCACCAACCTGACTGGAAATTACTGTGGTTTTCCCTTATATAATGCTTATAAAGGGTTTAGATCTTTGCTTATCAAGGTGAGATTATTGTGACAGGTGTCTGTTAAGTGGGCATTTCCAGCAGTAGTCAGTCCCTTCCTCCCTAAATCCCTGGCTCACAAAAATTATTGCATATTTTAATGCATTTAAGTATTACTGTTCGAGACTACAGGACATTCTGCTTTAAGGTCTGCTGCATCTAGAAATAAATATGAAAATGTGCGACTTTCTTCAGTGTTGTTCTTGCTGATGTGTTCAGTAAAGAAATGTAAACGCTTATTTACAAAACATGTCAAGTGTTTTTCAGTTGTGAGGGCATTACTTTTGTTTAGAACAAGGTACAGTCATAGCATTTGGAAAGAATACTGCTAAGTCAAATCAAAGTGATACCCATGCTTGTTTTTAATTAGCAGGATTATGACTGATTCCTCCGAGTGGTTTCTAGTATTAATTTGGGCTGTGCCTGCATACCAAACATGCTGGTTTTGATATTAAATAAAGCTTGTTTGTGTGTTGGTGAACTTTGCAGAGCTGCTGATTCTGTTTATTTCAGAGGGATGATCTGAAACAGCATAGCTGTTCTGCCATTTCATAATAAGCTCATTCACTGCTTTTCTCAACTCTCAAGTGTAATTTCACTTGGGTTATTAGATCTTGCTTCATTCACCAGCTTCATTGAGTTATAGGATAGTTGCAGAAATGAGACTCCAACTATAAAGCATTGTTGATTGTCTTCAAGTATGCCTGGTACTCTTAACAGTGATCTGTTAACAGAGCAAGCACCTTTCACTGTGAGCAGCTGGAGCTTCTAGTTCAGCGTACTTCAGGAATCAAGTCTTTCATGCTTACAGGCTACACCCCAGGGCAGTAAAGTCCCTGCCTAACCTCAGTCGTGGCATTTACACCCCTCCAAGGATTTGGGATTACACGTCCGGTCACATGAGTTTGGAATAACTTGCATTTTTCAAATCCAACTTTTACTTACAGCGCGTCCTGGTTTTAACAACTGCAGGGAACCAAACTCCAAACAAGCCACTCCTTTTCCCCCTTCTGACAATGGAGGGACAATAAGAAGAGATTATGGGTTAAAATAACAATTTACTAAAATCACAATAACCACAGCAGTATCAATAGCAAAAAAAGTATACAAAAAGAGGGTATCCCACCCACAAAGGGTATTTATCACTGGGAACAAAAGAAAAATTGCCATCCCAAAGACGGGACCTGGTATGGTCTCCAGACAAAGGCAATATGGCCATGAGAGCTCCTGTGGCTTAGTGGTCTCACCACCCCCCAGCCCAGTCTGTAAGGAATGAGTAAGTAGTACAAGCAAACCCCTCAGAAGGTGGATCATCTGCGTTGCCCCATGTCATCACCTTGGATCGCTCCAGTGATTTGATTCCTCACAGCCTTCTCTGGCCCTGCCACCACTCACCTGGCTCTGCTGGGCTTGGGCTCTGAATGGCTCAGCTGAGCTCAGCCCTGTGCCACCGTTTCTCTCTCTCCTCTTTTCTAATTTCCACTGCAGCAGTTGTCTCAGACTTGGCATTGCTGTCCTTCAGCACCACACGTTAAAGCCACAGCTCGAAGGAATGGGAAGGGAAGCAATGGTAACGAAGAGGGGCTGGGTCCACCTGGCTGATGCCGATACCTTCTCCCTGGAGAGAGCCAGGCAAGATGGTGCACTTTGCCTCCTACTCCTTGGTTCTTCCTGCTGGGATCACACCCCCAGCGATGATGTGTGTGGTGTGGAATAAACAGCATTCAAAGCTCCATCCCCTTTTCTCTGTAACCGGGACACAGCAGTACACATTTTCAGTAGTGTCTGGATTTTCATTGTCCTTCATTGCAGCCTTACATGTCCAAAAATAAAAAAAAATTCTGTAACAGAATCACAAAAATAAGATTAAATTACCTAAAAGTAAATCAACGTAAAATTGCAACTTCCTGTAAAATGTGTTTAAAATTTTATTGAAATACAGGGCAAGCAGATGCAACTGCCTCTTTTGGATCAAGACTGATGAATTTTTTAGCAAATCTGTACACCAAAAATCCTACTACATATTTTAAGGGAGATGGTTGGGAGAAATAAAATGCCAGAAAAAGTCAATTTTTTGTGCTTTTAAGCTGAAATAATACAGTTTTTCATTGGTGAAAAGAGTCATAAGTTACTGGATGTGACGACTTACAATGTAAGATTTTAACTTGAAATGTAATTTTTGGCATGATCAAGCAATTTAAATTTGATTTGAATTCATTGAAATGTGGTGTAGCACTGTTGCATTGGGCATGAACAATCTAGCAGAGACCTAGTTTTTTCAGCATCGAATAAAGCTTCTCTTGAGTTGAATAGGATTAGTATCTTGGTTTGTGTAGAGCTGCACAATTAAAAGTGTAATGTTATGCAAACAATACCTGTTACGTTTGAGCACTAAATACTAACGTAGTTCTTTGCTGAAGAATGAATACTTCTGGGAGCTGTCTGTGAATGTTTTTGGGAAGGGCATCATAAGTATTTATTGGCAGGAAATTTAGGTTTCTTTTAAATGGTAACCAAAGTGTAAATGTGCGTTTACATTTACACTTTACAGGACAAAGAAATGAACACGTGCTGAAAACATCATCCTTCTTCTAATTTCCAAAGACTATGTGACAGGTCTCCTTGGACAAACCTTTCACAACTTTCCATATGGCAGTCAATCACCATCATGTAGCTGAGGGCTGCATGTGTGCTGCATCCTTGAAGGACTGAGATGATGGTGATGGAAGCCTCCTGGGGTGTCCCCTGGACAGGAGATGACAACAGCACTCCAGGAGCAATGCTTCACAGTGCTTCCAGTGTCTGAGTGTGCTGCCACGGCCCAAGGCAGTGAGGCAAGGGTTTTTCCACTTGTCCCTTTTAATTTTCATTTCTGTGCCAGCTGGAGCTTGAACTTATCTGACAGAGTCTGTGCCAGCATGGCCTTTCTCTTGAATGTGAGACATAGCTTTGCATGAAAAGTTTTACATCACTTGTATTTTGTCACAGGAATTTAGTAAAAACCAGGAGGATGGAAACATCCCTGTTTCTTAAGATTTGCAGTAATAAAGACCCTGAAAGTGTTTCACTGGCTTAATCACCGTACAAGGGTCTGGGCATATGTCATACTGAATCAACAGTGAACATGAAGAGGGCTAAGGGAGAGAGTTCCTAACTGAAGGGGTGTCCAGGCTGGAGTCTGACTGCCACAATGTGGGCTTGTGGGCTTTTTTCTTGTGGGCTCTTTTCTCCAGTGTGTTTTCTTGCAAGTTAGTGATCTGAAAAAAATAAATTTTGTGACTTCTTAAAATGTATCTAGGTTGATCCATTACACTGAACAAGTAGGCAGGTTTTTAACCCCTTCCCTCAGTGTCTGTTTTCAATTTTGTTTCATTCATTTATTTTGTGACATACAGAACTATTTGTTTCATTAATAATTATCCTGCACATCTACATTTATGGGTCTTCAGGGTCAGGGATTGGAAAGCAGTGGTCTAGAATATACAATACAGACTGATGAGAGATAAGTTGCAGTGAAAAACTGGAGATGCATCCAAGGTCTCTCCCATTCTTACAAAGAATGGATAACTATTAGTCAATAAAGTTGATGTAACAGGGTGGACTGTGTGGCACAAGAGAAGGATCTGCAGAAAAATGGGAGTTTAGTGAGCTGGGTTGTATAAGGATAGGTTGCGCTTTCAGGGTAAAGAGCATTGTCTTGTACTGAGATGCAGGGAAAGAGAAAGGAAATTGCAGTGATTAGAAAGGAGTAGAGACTGAGCTGTAAGGAAGCTTGAAGAGAAGAGAGGGGAATTTGAATTTAGTGTGGAGTGGGATGCAGAGCCAATGAAACCAGACTGGCACACCATGCATGTTTCTCCGCCTATACCAGAATAAATCTATATCTGGTTCAGAGCCATTTTAGTCAGTGAAGTTACTTGAATTTGGCTTGTTTGTTATAACAGGTCCAGGCAATGAAGGAGAAGGAACATAAAAGACAAAAGGCTGAAATATCAATGAAAAGCTCACAGATAATGTCACTCAAGAGGATCTTAATTGCCTCTTTAGTTAATTTCACTGAGAAAGATGAAGGTGGTGAGAAAATTTGAAAACTGCTGATTGTCAAGCTTTAATTACCTTTTCCTGACAGAATGCCAGTACAAAACAGGAAGAGCTGGAGAAAGCTAATTTGCACAGCTATTTGGAGCATGATTTGAGAGCAGCATAATTCTGAAAATTAAGAGGGCAATATTTTAGAAAACAGGAGTACTCTTGCTTTTATAGGTGTGCCCACTAACACACAGGGAATGAGTAGATGAAAAAAGTGTTTAGGCTGAGTCAGGAGACCGGGGAGCTTGTTAAATTACATAGAAATAGCAACCAGGAGTAAAAAGCTGTTGCTAAAATTTGTTTCTTAAAATAAAACTGTTTCAGCTGACCAAGGCTATTTGTTACTCCAAGAGTTTAATTAGACATCTAATTTTGTCAAGGGATATTCTGCATTGCCCTATTTTGTCATTGTATTAATCTCTAATTAAAGGTTAATCTTTCAGCAGTTTGAGATGTATTAATCTGTTTCTTGTGCTCTGTCAGCACCTGATCAGACTGTCAATTTACAGTATTTTAATACAGTGTATGTATATTACTGGCATGGAAATCAAGATATGACACAGTAGGAGTTGTATTTAATTATATCTTGAATGACCTCTGCTTAATTAACTAAAGATCTGCAAAGTTTTCAAAGTAAGCTACATGATTTTTCAGAATTGGCCACTTTACTTTTATCCTGATGTGAAATATTTAGATGAACTAACAATAATAATAAATATTAGTGAACTAACAGCAGCTTATTGACTTAGTGTTTATCTATGACCTCATATAAACTTTATTTCCTCTTCTCCTCACCTTTTGCATTTACTGCTCATATATAATGGTGTTTGTAGCAAAATAATTATGTTGAGAATAATAGATGTTTACAGGATAGGAATTGCAACAGTCATTGCACTAATAGACCAAAAAATGCTTGTTTTGTAACAAGTGACTCTGCTGTGAAGTGCTTGAAGTTTCAGGGGTTCTACCTGGATTTCAAGTGACTGTGTCAAAACTCTCACTTCAGTGTACTTCGTGTGTGTGTTTCATAACCTACTGACCTGTGCTGAACTTTTAAAATTTAGAAATACAAGTACCTAAACTTGGTTACAGCATTACACTTTTTCCCCCCAAGAAATGCTGAAAAATATTCCTTCCCTCTTTTTGAAATGTTGCATGCAGAAAATTAGTCATACCTGTAAGACTTATCATCTGTTACTACATTATTGCAAAGATAATTACTTTCTGGTGTTTTAAAAAAATGTGACTGAAACAGTTTTAAAACTGCCACTATGTCATTTAGCACCCAGCTTTATAGGAAGCTCTAACTTAAATGGTTTGTCTTGTAATATGAGCTAATAAATGAATAGACGCAAGTGTCCTCTTTTGTTTTTTTTTACTTCTTGGATAAATTGCTGGTCTCTGGCAAGATGACTGAGAACTCACTATTGATGTGAAGACCGGATTTGCCTTTTTTTCTCTAGTCTTTCTATCTATCCTAGATCTAGGGTATTACAAATGTTACCTTCTAGGAATTTTAGGAGGGTAGCTATAATGTAAGCTCTGAAGCTTTCAAGTTATAAAAGAAGTATTTCCTCTTCCATGTAAAAGAAGGCAGAATTCCTCCAGTTTTTATTTATGGTAGACTTAATTTATCAAAATGACAAATTAGATCACCTGTAGTCCAGTAAGGAGTTTTCTTTTATGTGGAGTTTGTGTTCTTCTTAGTGAATGTTCCATTTAGTATATTTCTGTAATGGTGAACTAATGACAAACCACAGCAAATACACCAAAAATGATCTGCCTGTGTTTGTATATAGCGAAGTCTTATGGGGGTAGGTGATTCATACCTTGCCAGCAAGCCAGAGATTTCATACTTCAAAGGCTTAGGAGTGATGATACACCGTCACTGTCAACACCTTTGGTTTTGAGAGGTTCAGACTCAGTGTGAGAGGTGAGATCTAGGGATAGAAATATTGCAGTACTGGGATTTTTGTCATTAAAGGCACCTCATGTTTCATGTGAGTGACTTCTTTGGTGAGGAGGAAGACTTGTCTCATCAAATCAAGTAATTAATAAGGATGGTGAGCAGTCTTTTGTGCCTATGTGCTCTGCTTGGATGTTGCTGATTTGCTTTTTTGTGTAGTCATTTGACCAAATAATATCATAGAATCACAGAGCAGGTTGCATTACAAGGACCTGAAGGATCATTTAAGTGGCTTTATAAGCCAATGAATATAAGTACTGTTACATGGATAAGTTGTCACAAAGGGATATTTTTTTTATATAATTAGGATTACACATCCTGTAATGTATTGCATTAGTAGGATTAGAATGTATCAAGTTGTCCTAGTTTCGGCCAAGGACAGAGTGAATTTCTCACAGTTCTCAAGAGGTGTTGTAGCTTGGAGCCTTGTGGTCACTCCTGGATTATTGTGCTGTAGCATTCATATCATCGTGATGGGTAGGAGTAAGGGATTTACACTCCTCCAAAGAAAAGGGATGTGGCTTTGGGTGGTAAGGCACCATATGGAGGGTTGCTGCCATTTTATTCCTTTTTTCTGGGGAGCAAGTGCTGGATGCAGTGGTGAGGTGGCTCCAGCTCAGACTGTGGTGCAATGGTTCACATTGGGTTGAACTCAGTGGGCATTTTGCATGTAGATCACCCTCTCCTATTATGTTGTTATTAGTATTATGCTGTTACTGTTTTCTTATCTCATAGCTGTTTTCAAGTGAATTGTTACCTCAACCTATCTCTGCCTTTTGTCCCTCTCTAACTGGCTGCATAAGGCTTAATTTCCAGCTAGGTTTAAACCAGTGTTTGAATGAAGAGGCAAAATAACAACAGATCTGTTCAGAGCTGGTTGGAAACAACTTTGATCTAAGCATTTGTTGTGTTAGGTACAGAGCCCCTTGGTTCCCGTGTTGCTTGGTGTGTTCATGTTCGGTGTTGCTCTCCTGCGTGGGCCTGGGGTGGTACCTCTGAGAATTCATTAATGATTTATACCCAGTTTGGGGGGAGGAACACAGAAGGATAATACAGTAGCCCTTGGGCCAGTTAGGACAGAAAAAGATGTAAAAATATGCTCCACAGTGCAGCCAGGGAGAATGATCCTTCCTGGAGTATCTAGTAGAAATTACCCACAGAGACTCAAGGGTGACGCCTGAGTTTCTGGAGTAGTCAGGGATACAAAGGATCTGGCCTGCTACACCTCAACTAACAACGAGATCTTGTAGTTTATTGAAGGAGTTTGAGCTCCTTCAGAAGTACCTGGTAATGAAGCACAGCCCCTCCTGGCATCCTCACTGCCAGTGAGGATGAATATCCAGCTGCGCTGGATGTTCAAAGGAAAAGTCCCTGCTACCCATCATGCTACTGATGCTATGTGGAGTAAATGGATTGCTCTGACCACGCAGTGAGCTAAAACAGGAAACGGCATTCACCCAGGGATCTTGGAAATTTTCATGAACTGGCCCAAAGGTGAAAATTTTGCATTATTTTAGAGAGAAGACCAAAAAGTGACATGTGCTGAGGATGCCCCACCATATAATCAACTACCAGAAAATGGAAAACACTATGTTCTGTTTAGTGGCAGTTTCCACTCTGTTGTAGGAGTACTTTGAAAAGCGAAAGCTATCTTATGGAATCCTACACAGAAGCTGTGGAGGGACAAGGTGCATCAAATCAAGTTGCAGCCATCTGGCTGGCTTTAGATGTCGCGGAATGAGAGAAATGTCCAGCACTCTACCTTTGGTAGCAAATGCACTGTGGAGGTGGCTGGGCTGATGGAAAAAGTTGGCAGCACAGAGGTAAACCCATCTGGGCTGCTGAATTCTGGTGAGGTATCATTGCCCAGGCAGAGAAGTTGGCTGTAAAGGTACATCAGACACACACACCCAGGAGCTGGACTACTGAAGAGAAATGCAACAATGGACAGGTGGATTGGGCTGCCAAGATGAAAGTGTCTCTGGTGGATCTGGGCTGGCAGCATAAGGGTGAGTTACTTCTTGCTTGATGGGCCTCAGGTCTTCAGGGAAGAGAGGCAAAATAGAGATGGGCTCGTGATCAAGGGCTGGACTTAACAATGGGCATTATGGTCCCAGATTATCTGTAACTGTGAAACATGTGCTATGATCAAGCAGGCCAAGCGAGTAAAGCTTTTGTGGTATGTTGTATGATGGTCAAAATATAAATATGAGAAGGCCTGGCAGATTGATTACATCACACTCCCACAAGCCCACCAAGGCAATTATTGCATGCTGATGGTGGTGTAAAGAATCACTGCATGTCTGGAGATGTACCCTGTGCCTCACACCACTGCTTGGAACACCATGTTGGGCCTTGAAGATCAAGTCCTGCGGTGACATGGCACCCCAGGAAGAACTGAGCAGGACAACGGAACTAATTTTAAAAACGGTCACACAGAGACACCTGGGCCAGAGAGCACTGTATTCAGTGGGTATCATATTCCCTGTCATGCAGCACTCTGAGAAAACTGAGTGATACAACAGACTGTTAAAAACCACACTGAAAGCAGTGGGTGATGGGACCTTCATACATTGGGATCTACATTTAGCAAAGACCATCTGGTTTGTCAACACTAGAGACTCTACCACTTGAGCTGGCCCTGCCCAATCAAAACCTCCACATACTTTAGAAAAGTATAAAGTCCCCATAGTATATATAAGAAGTGTGTCAGGGAAAACAGTTTTGATTAGTTCTGCCTTCCATCCTTGTGATTGTTTTCACTCAAGAACCTGGGTGCACTTGGTGGTTAATGCAGAGGGTCAAGAAGATTTGATTCTTTGCTGAGAACAGTCTGTAATGTTGAATTGTCTATGTAATACTGGTTGCTGAATGTTCCTACCACTGTATGTCGTAGCTATTATGGATAGAAATGTGTGGGGGAGATGCTGGAGTGGTTCTTGGAAGATGTTTCTACAGCTGATATCTTGTAACCTGTTTCTGGCCTTAATTTAGATAATGAATTTGGTCAACTCTTGCTTTTTATGGTACAAACTGAACTCTCTATAATATTTTCATGTTATTATTTAGTAAGGCAAAGCCATTAAAAATAAAGAACTTTGATTTTTTAATGAATAATTACAATTTATTCTGGTAAATCCTACCAGTCTCTGCTAAGCTTTGACTCAGGAATTTCTTAAATAGGGATAGGCTATGTTCAAATTGGGTCCCCTTTCTTGATGTGCTAATGCAACACAAAGAGTTATTTTTTTGTCTTTCAAAGTTTTAAGTACACAATATATGGTAAGTTAAAGCAATAAAATACAGAGGAAATCCTGACAGTAAGCGAGACCAAGATTTCAGACAAAAGAAATGGCAAAGAAAGAAGAGCAGGGAAGACAAAAGCGGTATAGATAGAAACCTGGTAATGATGAGACAGGGGCGTATGTTTGCAGCTTTAGGAGAGCTCCTGCTTGTTGTCCTGAAGGATTTAAAGGAGATAGCTGAAAACAAAGAAAAATTCCAAAAGCAAAACCAATTGAAATAAGTTTGTGGTTTCACTTTGACCTACACTATGCTTGAGCAAGAAGCAGAAATCCACGGGATTTACTTCACCAGTGAATGAGACCAGTAATCTGGCACTGCTGGATTTTTTTACAGTGTAGGATATGTATGTAAAGACAGGAGATTGACTTCCCATCTATAACAGTCTATTCAAAATCTAGGTTCAAGAAATAAATGAAGGAATTTATAGAAAAATGAGAGAATGCTTGCTTTTTATTGATGAGAAAATAGGAAGAGTCTGAGTTTTAATACCAAATAGTATCATTTAATTCTGGAAAATTGATAGAATTGAAAATTGAAAATTTTGCAATACCTTTCAGTAGTACAAATTATTAAAGTCTGGAAGAAATAGAAAAAAGGAATACTCCTGTACTTGAAGGTAAATACCTAAAAACAAGTATGTGGTAATAAAGAATAGATTGGAACACATTTAGACCAAGAAATCTGGTATCATAGACTCAGGAAAAAGTATGTACCTAAACTTCAGTGAGCTGTTTGAAAAAAGTAACTTTTTCAAAAATGTGCCTCCTTACAACTTCTACGACTAAAATCTGATATTGTCAAATCACCAATTAGAAGAGATGAGAGATACTTTGCACATTTTTGTGCAGATAAATACAGTCAAAGGATTCCAAACATGACAATTCTTTTGTTGTTGGAAAAAATAGTTTAGAATTTTGATATGGAAATAATGTTTTCATATTAGTAGCTAATTACTACTTGCCACTGACTCTTTATTGGAAGTGTGAACTCAAAATACTTGTCATGTATTTTTTTAAGGTCAATGTATAGAAAAACAAAAGAAAGAAAAATCCCAAGCTTTAAAGGGAATTTGTTTCTTAATTCTTATGTTAACATTTTTAAAAGAAATCTTCAGAACAACCACATAGCAAAATTAAGGATTCAAATGATCCCTTGGTATTTAGAGTTTCATGAGACATTTGAGACCCTGAAGACTGGGACATTAATATGAGTAATATAAACAGATATTTGTCATATTGGAAGTTCCTCTTAAGTTTTCAGACTGCTTTTATCTGCCTGAATTCCTGTTTCTGTATGCTCAGATCTTTCTGACCTTATTTGAAGGTCACAGCTGATGTTGAGCAGCCAGACCAAAGTAGGAAGTAGGATTGTGGCACAGAATGTGAAAGGCAGAGCTTGTGCCTGCTTTGCTTTCAAGACAGACATCACTCAGACAGTTCTGGGAGTATATTTGTAAATTTTAATTTCACAGGCTCAAGCTAGTCTTAGGGGTTTTTTTGCCTACAAGATAAGTGAAAATATTTACCTTGGCTGTAGAGCTCAATGAGAAAAGAAGTGGTGTGTGAAGGAAGAAACTGTGCTATGCACGTGTACAAATATATATGTGCTTCCAGAAGTATTCTTGGGGCTTTAAGGAAATATAGAAAGAAAAAAGCCTTACAAAATAGAGTAAGTTTTTAATGGGTTTGTTGAAATAATTGCACAATCTGCTTCTGATGAGAGCTTGTGAGAACTTTTCTGTTAGAATACTTCTCATCATCAGAAGTAAATTAATAATTTAATAATTGGTTTTTTGTTTGGTGTTTAGGTTTTTTTAAAATTTATTTTAAAATATTTTTCCCTTCCACTTTTCCTTTGCTGTGGTAAACCTATTTGGTTTGTCTAGATTCCAGTAGCATTAAGACTCTTCTGTTAACAGGTAATGGGTTTCTGTGGGAGGGATGCTAATCCATGTGCTGGGAAATCTGCTGGGAAGCTCCCTGAAATCATTTCACTAAGTCTTGTCTTTCTGCTTCAGTTTCTATGGTAATACTATACTTTTCTTATCAATGTCGTAGTGGTAAAGGTGATTTAATTATTAAACATCAACTTGTCTGTCGAGTATTGTAGGCTCATCAATAAAGATTTTGGCTTGGGTTAACCAGCTCAAGAGCTGCTGCAGGTTCTCGTGGCAGTTTATCCAGCTGGGGCTAAGTTTAGCTCCACAGCTGAGCTATGTATGTAGCCTGAAGTAAATCTCAGCCAGCTGCAGCCACCAAGGTGCATCATCACCTAGAGCTGACGCCACTGTAGCCAAGATTAGGAGGCATGATTCTGCTTTTGGGAAACTGTATAGCTTATGGTTTAAATAATAATAAATACTGCACTTTTCAGTGTTGCATCATCCAAAATGAAGTGCAATACAAATTTGCTTCAATAGATGGAACAGAGTCTCAAAAATAACCATCTTTCCTTAAAGGAGCCAAGTCTTCCACTGCAGAAGTTTTAATTTATGGCTTTGACCTCAGGCTAATATTATGTACATATTTAAATCTGTACATAATTTTGATTATAATAAATAATATTTTTCCTCATGCAGTATGAGTGAATACTCTTGTACCATTTGAACTTGGAAGCTAGGTATCCAAATTACCTGTTTACTAACTAACCTAACCTAGTTCAGATTTATTCCTTTGAGAGATTTTTGGCACTTCCATATGTAGATTTTTTGGAAATAATTAAACAAATGTGTGTGTACATTCTTATCACAGAATCAACTAGGCTGGAAAAGACCTTTGAGGTCATCAAGTCCAACCTATGACCTGACACCACCCTATCAACTAGACCATGGCACTAAGTGCCATATCCAGTCTTTCCTTGAACACCTCCAGGGGCGGTGACTCCATCACCTCCCTGTGCAGCTCATTCCAATGACCAATCACTGTTTCTGTGAAGAACTTCTTCCTAATGGCAAACCTAAACCTTCCTTGGTGCAGCTTAAGACTATGTCCTCTTGCCTTATGACTGTGTCTTCTTGTCCTATGTTTACATGCAGGAGTATATGTAAGGTATTTGTCTTTTGTGTACATTGCTGCTACAACAAAAGAAACTTCAGTTTTCACTGCACTTCAGTTACACGGTACTGGGAAGTCTGTGTCTCTTCTCAGTGGCAGTTTCATGGTTTTATTATTTAGTTTCATGGTGTTATTTTCTGTGCCACTATCAAACAGAATCCGAATATCTTTTGTGTGATCATCAAGGGAAATGGTTTATCACAGACCTGAGGAGTAAGAATGTATGGCCCATGTAGTGCCAGGAGAGCAGTGACACATACCACTAGGTTTCTCTATCATACAAAAAAGTGTTTGCTGATGCTGTTGTATAATTTAGGTGCCTGTGTTTCATGTGTTTACTGTGTTTATTTAATCCTGCGCCTATAAGGAGATTAGCTTAAAGAACCAGAACAGACTTCTGGCAAATCCTTTTTCTGTTTGGGATGAAGTGTTCTGTTCACCAGTAACATTTTAATGTATCTCAGCTGTAGTGAAGGAGACATGAGCAGCATATTGTGCAGAAATGTAAATTAATATATTAAAAATATACAGTTGGGTTGCATTTAGTGGTAAAACAGTGCCTCATCATGCAAATGGAGAAACTGATTGACTTGTTGCCTTTCTGGATGAGGGACAAGTGTCATGACTTTAAGATTGCCTAGATTCAGAGGCTCTGGGGACAGTAACACTTCTAATGCTGTGGGTAATTGGACAAGGAAGTAGAAGGTTGCTTTTTCCATATGTCCCTGACCAGATGGTCCTGTGGCATGAAGGCAGAGGACTCTTGCAGCAGCTTTCTTAAATTAAACAAGGAACAGGGAGAAGAGCTTCACTTTCTGCCTCTCAGAAACTGGATCTCATGGGGAGAAACTATGTTAAGGTTTTAACAGGTTTTTAAACCAGGTCTTTATATCTAGAAAAAATGAAAAATCTTTCAGCAGTTCTAATATAGTAAGGAAACTCTCAGGTAGATGCCATTTATTTTACCAGTTAGCAAGTATCTCACTTCTGTAGGCAAAATCCAGTAGTTGTAGTGATGGCAAGTTTTCAGTTTTTATTGTCTTGTCTTGTAGGACATACAGCGTGTTCGAGGGAGATGGAGATCTGTTGGAGCAGTGATATATGTGAATAAACTCTTCTTGTTTCAATTGTATTTAATTGTATCATTATGTAATTGTTCTGAAAGAAACACCATGTGTTATGTAAGTTATGCTTGCTCATACTAATTATCTCTTTCATTAAACTTACCAGAAGTCTATGGCAGAAAATAATTCTTTAAGAGTGGTTATAAGCAGCTCTTTTATATTGCTTGTCATTTGAGATTAACATCAGTAAAATTAAGTACTGGTTACTTGTCAAAGGAGAAAAATTGTGGATTTCTAGAAAATATTTCTAACATACTTTTCAAGTAACCCTACAGCATAACCCAGGAGACTGGTGCCTAGTGACTGAAGAGGAACACAATACTAATACTAGTCACTAAACCAAGCTGTTAATCCTTCCAAAGTGTATGTTGTGGCACTGGAATTTTAATGTTATTTCCATTCTTTCTAGCGCAAGAATTCTTCTACTATTTTGGTTTTGTTTCTTTAATTATTTTTATAGTGATTTCAGTGGTTATTTATAAGTGAATGGCAGTGCTTTTACTGGTAATGTTTACAGTTTCAGAAATGTCATCCTGTACCCTAATAAACATCGGTAATGAATATTGTAATTATCTGTGTCTTTCAGTGTCAACAGTGATGTTTCAATAACTAAAATTGTCCCTTCAGTGGCCACCAAAATCTTAAAGGACTGCAAGGCTGTGTGTACCTTCCAGCCAGTGCCAGCTAGCCAGATGCCTTACTTGGTTACTCCTGTGATGAGAAGTTATTTGATGCCCTGCAAAAATGAAAAGCAGAATTACAGTCATGGGATCTCAAGTACTGCTGCTGACAATAATGGCTGATTTTTTCTACTGTGTTCCACTAATTATTTTTGAAAATCAAAATGATTATACGACTATCTGAAATAGATGGAAACCAGTCCACAAAGAGATTCTTGAAGCATTAACTCTGAATAGAATGAATGAAATGTTCATGAAAATTAAGAAAAAGATCTCATGAGACATTCAGAAGTACCTGAGGAATGAATATATGAAGATAACTTAATCTTGAAAATTTGGTTGCAGATTTTTAAATTATGTTATGCTTTTTATTTTTTTTTTGCTTTTTTTTNTTTTTTTTTTTTTTTTGCATAGATTCTAACAGAACAAGCAGATTGCTTTCTTCTGTTAAATGTATTGCTGGTAGGCGCTTTTAATCAACTATCTGAAGCACCAGCTAGCATTTCAGATTTGTAAAGATCTGTGCTTCACCTTACACTTATATAGGAAATTCATCATAACTAGAATTACTAGGCAGTGAATGTGAGCTAGTCTAAACTCTATTTGCCTGTTTCATTGCAGCAGGTTTCCTCTGAAGATTTTGGTCAGCTCTTTTAGTCTTTGCATTCTTTTTCTGGTTGGAGTATGTTCAGTGTTCAATTGCAATATCAGTGGTCTCATGTGGATGGTCCTGTACCTGGATACATATTTTCTGAGCAACATTTGTACTGGTAGCATCCAGTCACAGCTTCATGTTGTTAGATGAAAAGACTTTCAGTCTCACATTCTTTCTCATTTTCTTTCTTGCCTGGTTATTTCCTTTGGGCCATGCAGTGCCATGTTGCCCTATACCCTACTAATACTTTTCCAACATGCAATCCTCAATTTACACTACAATTATCAGGGCTTTTATCCTTATCTTTTGAAGATGGTATGTCTGTGGCCAAAGTGAAATGGGGTTAATCCCAGAAACTTTTGGGCTTTGATGACTGCAGATTTTTGCAGGATGTTCGGGAGGTGTGTGTTCATTTTGGTTTGACCTCATCTTTTCCCATGGGAGACTAACATTAGTCAGTATTTCAGTCTTAATATATTATTTTTAGCTTCTTTTTTTTTTTTTTTTCTTCTTTAGATTATTTTTAAGGGAGGATGTGTTTTATTATTATTATTTTAAAAATAGTTTTGTTACGTGAGTATAAGAAATCTAAATCTGTGCATCTGATAACTACTCATTCCCATTTCCTGTGGAGCAGACACTACTCCCTGTTTGGCCAGTTGTAGATTACTGACCCAGTTTTGCTCACCTTTGCCTCTGTAGAGGGAGGTATAAACTGTCACAGTCATGATGAAGCCTTGGTAAGTCTTTGTTACAGTCACTGATGAATTATGAAGAAAACCCAAACCCTTTGACAGGTCAATTGTCTATGAAGAATTGCAATAGATTTATCTGAATGTGCTCAACATGTTATGTTGGAATTCATAATTGGATACTGATGGCCTGTGACATTTTCTGCTGTGACTGTAATAATATATTCTTATTAGAGAACACAACTAATGTAAGGTTTTTAAGATAATGTGGGTTATTCCAATGGTATTTTTATCCAGGAGCACGTGACTGCAGAAGGAGTTAAACACATCAATTGTTAAAGAAAAATTTGTATGAGAAATAATGCTGACAGAGGCAAAATGTTGACTTGCAATTCTCTTGATGTATATTATTCAAATAAGAATGAAACAAACTTAGTGGCTTCGTATATTAAATCTGATATGTTTAAGTACAGCACATGGCTGCAGTCTGAACAGAAGTCCATAACTGATTCTCTTGTAGACATATATGTAATAATATTGTTGAAGCATATCAAAAAAGGAATCATTAATGCTAGGGACATCTATTTTAAAACACCTCTGAAATCTGATTTTAAAATGCAAGATGTAGTCCTATCCCTGCACATCAGAGGTATCCTATATTGCAATGCTGTCTGCTGTGCTTGAGTGTGTGGCTGGCACTTGGAGCTGCCCTGAACCAGCCTGGTGAACCTGCATGAGCAGGAGGCTCGCAGGGTCTGGAGAGAGGAGGCAGGAGGCAGGACAGAGAAGGCGTACAGGAGAGCTCCATTACCTTGCTCTGGACAATGGTGAGCTTATGTTGAGGGCAGGAGTGGGAGATTTAGGACATAAACCTGTCCTTCTCCTTTCATAATAGTGGCAGTATTTCTGGGAGCTGATCTAGTACTGCACAATTATAGCTGCATTTTTGTTGCTGCATATTAGTATTCAAACTCATATTAAGATAGTCATGCACAAAAAATAGTCATTTTTTAACATCACTAAACAGAAGTGTTTCTACTGCAGCTCTTCAGGGTGTTTCATTCAATGCTTTCCAATACTTTATGACCTACAGATAAATAGATTTGGTGTTAATAAAATGGGGAGGTGGCACATTGCAGAAAGGCATAGATAGCAACTTGAAAAGTTTTATAATTTAACCTCATTTAAACAAAGGGCGACTTTTAAATACAGTTGAAATTGGTTGTATACCAAGCAATGAGAAATGCAAATCTCATCTCTGTAAGAGTGGAATAGTATTTTGAAAAGGAGAAATTATAAAACGGGTTTAGAAGTCATAGTTAAAAATCAGTTCTGCAAGAGAACCTAGTATAACTTTGCAGCAAAATGATCTTCAATGACCTCCAAATCTATAAAACTGAATATCCTGACTGGGGAGTTAATATCACCAGTGAGTAAGGAGTGGCTGAGAAGGACATGAGAAAATTGCACACACTATCTGCATTTTTAGGAAGATGTTGAAAAATAAAGTCTTGGCTTGCCATACAATTTTCAGGAGAAGAAAGTGCTGATCAGAGAAAACCTGAGATCAGTATTTTGAGTTTACTTAAACAAAAGTGGAGTATGATTATAATCCAGGAGAACACATAGGGTGTGCTCATCAGAGTGCATAAGGTTTCTTAGTAGGTTTCTCCCTGCAAGATTGCTAGTGGTGAGAGCAGCGGGAAGGGAGACAGTCTCTTGCTTGCTTCTGCAACATTATATAAATCTTTAGGCACATGCCTTTGGGCCTTTTTGGTCTACAGAAAAAGGCGCATTTGACTTATTTTTATTACATTGATTAGCTTTGAGAGCAACCTGTCAAGGTGCACAGCAGACTTGCTATCTCTTTGCATCTCAAGAGGATCTGTTTTGTCCAAGCAATGTGATGGACAGTGGCAGGCCAATATATTTCAGTATGCTGGAGAGATTCAATTTTACTAGGGGCTGGTGTTTGACAGGGAGTATGATATGCCTACTCAATACTGTGCTCTCTGGCCCAGTACGGGGTCTATGAGGTTATTTTTGAAATAAGTAATGTAGTCCAAGTCCGTTCTTTCTGGGGTGCCATGTCATCACAGGACTTGCTTTGCAAGGCTCAAGATGGTGTTCTATGCAGTGGCATGTGGTTCTTTACACCACTGTCAGCATGTAACAATTATGCCCTCCTATTTATATGTTGACTATCATCCACATACCACAAGGGCTTTTACCTGCTTGGCCTACTTGATTGCAGTGCATGTTTCAGTTATGGATCACCTGGGAAATAGTGTCGATGTTTAAGTCCACCCCTCAATCATAAGCCCATCTGTATGTTGCATCTCTTCCCAGATGATCTATGCTGTCAAGGGCCCACTGAGTCAGAAATAACTCATTCTTATGTTTCTGGTATGGCAGGAGCCATCACCAAAAAGAGATACTGCTTCTCGTTTTCTGATAGCTGGTTAAATGATGGGTGCTCCTCAGCAGGTATCATCTTTTCCTTCTCCTCGTCTGGTAGTCTGACAGTCTGACATTTTTGCCTTTGGGCCAGTTCCTGATGCCAGGATCCCTGGGCAATTGGGGTTTCCTGTTTGAGCTCTCTGTCTGATAATCTAATCTGCGTCTGTCTAATCTACGTACTCCACTTAGCATGAGTGGCATGATGTGTGTAAGGGACTGTCCCTTTGAACATCCAGCCCAGCACTGGCAGTGAGGATGTCAGGAGGGGCTGTGCTTTGGTGCCAATCACTTCAGAAGTGGCTCAAACCCCTTCAATAAACTGCAAGGATGTAGTTTTTGTTGGAGTGTAACAGATCAGGCTTTAAATCCTTTTTGTCCCTGACTCCAGATAGTAATCCATGTACTATCCTCTTCCCAATCCCCTTATCAATGCCCACATCCCAGCACAGAAATCCCAGTGCTTGGCTTCACTACCATTTAGTTTCACATCATAGACTGTGCTATGCCAGCATTGTAGCAGCCAGGTTACCAGGGGCTCACCCAAAGGAAATCTTCTCGCGTATCTTGCAACTGACTTGGGGCTAGGAATCAGGTGATTATCTTTGGCCCTGCCTCCTATTATGAGGTCTCTACGTCCTCTTCATGCCTCGCTAAGTGAAATGATTTTGTCTTGGGTTTCTTCTTTTGTAGGGGCAACTGCTACCAGCACAGGCTGTTCCTCTGGCTCAGCTGCAGTTTGAGTGGCCAAGATGCCTGTTGTCTGCTTGCCTCCTCTTCCCCCTGAGGGTGCTATCCAGTATCAAGCAGTGTCCAATAAATAGCCGCCAGGTCCAGGCACACTGTAGAACTTCCCTCCTCTCTGGAACTGCCATAGCATTTTTCTTTCAAATATTCTGCCACTTTAACAGGCCTGTAGTTGTTCAGGGGTGAACTTCCAAACCATTGGAGGAGAATAATGGCCCATTTTTTCTCCTACATTCCATGCCACTCATAACTATCCACCCTTGGGCCAGATCTCTGAATTATCCTCCTAGAAATCTCTTTCTTGGCTCTAAACGTGATGTAGACAGCATTAAGGAGACCTGATAGACTTAGGAACAAGAACATTCTTTCTTTAACATATAAAGGGACTTCAAAATTCTCAAAAGCTGTTGTTGACAGGCCTGAATGCAACCTGAGTGAAAGGCTATTTCCCCCAAACTGACTTGGTAAGATTATTAATGGACTCCCAAAGGTAGCACCTGAGGTAGGGACAGGAGAGCAGTGCTGAACACACATCCCAAAAGACCCTCATCGCCCTTGATGTTATCATGTCATAAACTGATGTCCCACAGTACATCAACAAAGCCATCCTGATCGCTCTCCCATTCTGGAAAATATGAACACAAGGAACACTTATTGCACATACAGGAAGATAGACAGGGTGACGTACCACAACCACATGAACAGACCAAGCAACGATGTCAGCAGTGGCTCCATACCTTATAAAACAAATGCTTAGATCAAATTCATTTCCAGTCTGCTCTGGGCAGATCTGCTGTTATCTCAACCCTTTGTGCCCCACATTACACACCAAATAAGGTTGTTGTGATTGAGGAATGGCACTCCCTGATTTAGTGTTCCACTGAGACTCTCCAAACACGTTCCTCTCGCTCAGTCCTGCTCCCCCTACTCACATTAAATCTACTTCCAGACAGGCTTTAGGAATGAATTAGAGCGAGAGAAATCTGTGAGCCTCTTTAGAGCAAAGCCCTGCTGCTATGTGAGCTGCAGGATGGAAGTGACTCTCCAGCTGTTATTCATGTGCATGGTATGCTCCAATCCCATCACTGTCCATGGGCCTGGTGTGTCTCAATCTGGTGGCAATCAGCTGAGCTGCAGAGTGATTCTGCATGGTTTTTGGTTTACTATGTCGTTAGGTTAAAATAATCCGTATGTTTGAGGAGGGCTGATACGTGTGTTGGTGGAGTCACAGGTGTTTATATCCTCTGTGCAATGTTTCATAGTTGAAAAGAAGGAAACATATTTTAGTTTAAATATCAGTTTTAGTCACTTCACTGTTTGATAATGAATTTCCAGAATAGCTAATCTGATGTACTCTAAAGGCTGTGTTTTAATCAAGGTGATGTTGCTTTTAGTATAATATGAAGCACACATAAGATTTTTAGTTTCACATTACTGTTTTTCCAGAATATTAACACTAGTTTTGTTAAGAGGCTTTACTGATCCCTTAGGAATCAGGATATTTTATAATTTAGCTAGAGTATATAAATGTATAAAAACTGTTTATTTTCAAATCTTGTTTTATATCATTAAATGTAGGCCCCATTGTTCAAAGGAAAATCAAATGGATTGAATGTGACTGTTTCTGAATTTTTGTGTATTAACTTAGGGGAAATATTTGGAGAGTATTTGAAGGTGAATTAACTGGAAGTTCTTGAAGGCATACAAAATCTTGCCTTGTAAGGTGATTTTAATTCTGTGCATTTAGCAGCAGCACTTGAAAGAAATTTTTTATTTTTACAAAATTGTGGCTAACACTGTAAAGGGAGTGCATCCAGTGGAATGTATCACTAATACTCAGTTGTTCCCAAACTACCATTGTCCCTGCATTCTTGCTGGCAGAAGCAGTGATTGCAGGTTGTGTGCACTTAGCTGCAGATGTACTGTATATGTGAGGAGCAGACTTTTTCTGGTGGGCTGATGAGGCAGTTTTGCCTGAAGTTGGTTAAAGAGCTCTTATTAGGAATGTTAACAGGTTGTGATTAAAAATACAGAGTCACTTTCAACGATGAGCTCATGTTAAGGGAGGTCAAGTACTGGGTTAACAAAAATTTTAGGTTCAGCCAAAAATTTCCTCAGTGCATTGGAAATTGCAGTGCACTTTAATGCACTGCTTGGTTCTTGCACTATAATTGGCCTAAAGACTTAATAATTACTGAATTAAAGTCTTATTCTAGGTCTAGTTCAAACTGAGAACTAATAAGGAGATGGGGCTCGCAAAGACAAATGAAGATTTTTTCAGAACATGAAAGTATAAGGCTGTATTCTCAATAAGGTGAGGCTTTTTTGATGTCTGGTGATTTAAAGTTCCTTTTAACAAATTATTTAACTTTTTACTCTCTGAAGTCTTGTAATTCTGTACTACCAAGTTTTATTATTCATCTCACCTTCAACAGAAATGAAATTGTTGTTCAAAAAGCTCAGCTGGCATTAAAAAAAAGAAAGAAGACAAGTAACTAGACAGCTAGAAGAATAAAAAAAATTATATTACCTGAGGTTTGCTTCAGCCAACTTAATAGTTTTGTGGACAGTGGACATACCTGGTTTTTTTTAAATTACCAGTTACCATAGATGTTCCTGGTAGCAGTCTGTGTATGTTATCAAGAGATTGTTGTAGAACTGAGAAATTTCTTAAGCAGGAATGGGACCTACCTTAAACATAAACATATGAACAAAGGTGGAAAACAGACTTTTCTACCTAAGATGAAACTTGAGTCCAAGTTAAGGGTCCAGAGAAGGCCCGTTCTCGCCTCACAGAAGGGCCATTCAGGAAAGGAAATTTCACTATGTGGGAAAAAAAAAAACAGACAGAAGTTTGTTTGCTTTGATTTTTTTTCTTGGTGTTAATATTTTGAAGTATTTTGATCTAGAAGCATTGAGCATTTTATGTACTCGAATCCTTTGTCTCCAAAACAAAGTTTGTTTGCTTCCACAGCACATCAGCAGCTGCCTTGGGATCTAAGCTAAGGAAACTGGGCACTGAGCATCATATCACAGTGTCAACAGCTTCTCTGTCTGTCTGGTTTGTGCTACCTGAAAGTTGGAGCAGGATCCTTTCCAGGCATATTTATGTTCTACTCGTTCAATTGTTTCCATGGGAAATTATGTTCTACAAACAATTTCTTTTTACACCCACACTTTGGCACTCCTCAGTCCTGTGGCCAAGAGCTACAAGCAAGTTTTTAATTTCTGTAGGTTGTTTTGTGTCCATCTGGGTTGTTGGGTAATTTCTTTGTCTCTACTCGATTTTGCTGGGTTTTATTTAAAGGTTTAAATTTTTGTTGCATAGCTGCATGATGAGTTGCCTGTCTGTTTTCAGAATCTTCTGCCAAACTAGGCTCAAGTTTGAGAAAGGAATATGAAAGGAGCATTAAATGTATTGTTTTTTACCAAGAAGGTGTTAGGACAGCTAAGCTTTTTAATGTTGATACCCACTTTTCCAAGAAGTTTAGGAAGACACAATCTTTTGGAAGTGTTCAAGAAAGAAATTATAGTCCTTGGTTAATCATGATTTTTCTGTAATAAAGTAGAAGAAAAATACTTATTTTGTAGGAGAGTAGTTGACTTGTTTTAAAGTTATGTGCTAGTAGTAAATCATTACTCACCTCTGGGGAAAGAAGGGGCCATCCTAAACCTCTCTTTAAAAGAAACAAAAATGTCAAGCCTCTTCTGTACCTGTTCATGTTTAAGCAACCTCTGCACCATCTAGGTGGTGAGGAAAGATTGAATACGACTTTATTTTTTTCCCCTGGTGATACCTATTCTGTGAGTGTTAGTCCGCTGGGTGCACCATCTTCCTCTCCAGCCTGTACACAGAGACACTAGTGCACAGAAGAACATTCATCCCCAGAGAGACATTCACAGCCTTTACATCCTGATCAGCCTTTGTCATATAGTTAAGACTTTAAAAAAATTGCTTCAAGATTCAGACCTGTTTACTGAGAAAGGAAAAGTTAGACTAGTGTGTTTAGAAAATGTGCAATGAAAACTTTGTACAGCAATAATTATGTTGTTGAGCAACAGGTTTTGAAAGCAGTCCCACTTTGTCAGATTCCATGCTGTATAACCCTCTGTTTCTTGTCTCCCTGTGGGAGTGGAGTGATTCTTTAAAAAGTCATTAGGCTGCTTGAATAATTATAGTTTGCTTATTACAGTTTTTACATATGCTCAAAATCCCAAGATAACAAAGATGTTCAATGTAAGTAGATAATCTGAGCACCCTGCTCAGGTTTTCTTCAGGAAATAATGTTATACAAAATTTATTCTTATTCTTATTTTTATTCTTATTTTTATTCTTATTTTTATTCTTATTTTTATTCTTATTCTTATTCTTATTCTTACTTCTTTATTTATTAATTACTTTCTGGAAAAGTATTCTCTTCAGATATTGTTCTGTTGGTTGACAGTCACCTTTCTATCCTGTAACCCTTTGGGATTCCTGCTGTTGAGGAGAGGGACATGACTTAAGTTTGATTCTTTCTGCACACATAGATCAAATAAACATACTTTGTATCAGAAATATCCTCATTTGTAGAAATGAAAGTAATAGAGTACTGTGCTTATAAGATGACTTTTGATAGCATAAGAGCTATCAAATGTTACTGTTTAATAATGAGACTGCAATATCACTGCTGGTTTTTTTGTTCCAGCTTTGCTGTCTGAGTTATTTTGTGTGGTAACTGGAATGTAATACACTAAACATCAAGTATTATTTGTAAAGATGAAAATTTTAAAAATGAAATATTTATGAGCACATATTAGAAGTATCAATTTTAATAAGTCAATCAGTTTTTTATTTTCTAGCTGTACTTTTCTATGCTTCTAATAAAATGCTTAGATATTTTTATCAGAAGTATTTTGATAGCTGGTAATTGTGCATGAAGATGACAGTATGGTAAAATACAGCATGTTATGCAACTGTGCAGCTGCTTTTTATAGTATTTAAAAGACTAAAGCTTATTAATAATTTCATTCAAGCATTCAAAAATGAATTGTTATATCTTCAGGTACAAGATACTGTGGTTTTTGCTTCTATATTTTTTCTTTTATTATTTGCTTCTTGTGGTATCATGCCATACTTCCTAAAGATACACTAATTAGTTTGAAATGCCCTGCGGCTACTATGGTTGGTGTTTTTTTATAAATCCTTTCATTTCTCTGTTGAAAAAATGGCAGTAGGGAAGCAAATGAGAAAAAGGAGGTCAGGGAGAGAAGGACGGACAAGGTCAAAGATGTTAAATGCTTGGAGAATATATTTCTTCCTTACCTTGTTGCAGAGTTCCTAGAAGGTGTTAAAATTGGAGTGCTTGGACTATGATTTGCACTGGTGCCATAGGGTTCATTGTTCCAGAAATATCCATAAAACACGGATATTTTGATTCTTCACAGGATTTCTCTGACAATAAAATACCATGGTGAAAAGAAGTGTTACCAATTGCCTATGTAGTAACAGTCATCAGGAAGTAAATTTGAAAGAATAAATTTGATCAAGCATTTTATTTTGGCCATTCCTGGCTTTGAGAGATTTATATAATGTCCAAGTCTTCATAGGTGTCCGATAATTTTGACAGGAATATCTGGCAGTAGACATTTATCTGCTACTCTTTTTTTTCTAGCTTAATGTCTTCAGCTAACTATTCCTGCTGTATTTTTTTAAAAAGTTAGTATTATACAATGAGTAATGTAATTTTTTTATACTTTTGTCTGTGGGAAATTACTAAGTTTTATTTGACATAATGTTATGTCATTTTCTTATTAGTAAACCCAATGGCATAGCTTTAAAGTCGTTCTTAGTACCAATTTAAAGGCTTATTTCTTTGGAATAGGAGACCTTGCTTTGAGTGCAAAATGAGGAAAGTGTATACATTTCAGTTGTGCTGCACTTTATGTGGTAAAGCACAAAGTTACTAGTGTTTCAAGTACATTAAGAGGTATAGGAAACTCCTAAAGGCATCTGTAGAAATCTGTTTGGTTTAGATAATAATTTTCCAGTACAATTATATAGATACATGATAGTGGCATGACCCCAAAAGATTTGCACTGTGTGGTCTACTTTATTTAAAGGACGCATAGTCTCCAAAGTTGATTGACTACTGAATGCTCTCGAACTCAACCCTTGTTTTCTGTTTTCTGTGGGAAAATATCTGAGTTATTGTAACTGATGAAGACTTACCTGCGTTATTTTCCTGTTCTGTAACATTAAACTTCTAGGTTCCTTAGAAAAATATGTTGGGGTTTTTTACGGTATTTCTGAGTTCTGCATTCTCTTGCATAATTTAGCTTGTGAATATTAAATTACAGTTGAAATTAATAATTTAGCCATTAAGTGAATTATAAGGATCATGGTCATAAGTGATAATCTCACAGCTTGCTTCTTGTAGCACAGATATACTTAGCTGCTACACCCATCTTCTTGTCAAACCTGTAGCAATTTGACAGTGCATTATATGTTTGTCTTCCCTAAGTAATGGGACTTTTTTCATTTCCCAAAATGTTTCAGTTGTCTCCAAAACTGCTACAAAGAACGACTGTACTACTATTTCCCAAGGTGGTTTTTGTTTTTTTTTTTTTTTTCCCTCATATGTTAAAGTTCAGTGCTGCATCTTCTAGTACCAGAAAGTGTGTTTCTTTAAGTAAAACTCATTTTTCTAGGGAGAAGTGGAGGGGTGGCACTGTCTGTAATAGAAGGGTTAGAATGTATGGAGCTCACAGTTGGCAATGGCACAGTTAAGAGCCTCTGGAATCAAGGGACACACAAATACTGAGGATGTCATCATGGGAGTCTACTGTAGACCTCCTGGCCAGGATGATGACTCTGATGAATTGTTCTTTGAGGAACTAAGGGGTGCTTCCAAGCCAACTGTCCTTGTCCTTATGGGGGACTTCAACATGCCAGAAATTAACTGGAAGCATCACACAGCTGGTACCAGGCCAGAAGATTCCTAAGAAACCTGGGTCGCAACTTTATGGAACAGCTCCTTAGTGAGCTCTGAAGTGCCCTCCTTGATCCACTGCTTGTCAACAGAGTGGATGTCATGAGTGAAATGGAGATTGGCAGCCAACTTGGCCACAGGGAGTACAAGGTGATTGAGTTTAAAATATCTGTTGCCAGGAGGAAAAGCACCAGCAAAACCTTGACTCTGGGCATGAGGAGAGCAGACATCAGGATGCTCAGGGAATTAATAAGATCCCCTGGGAAAATGTTTTTGCAGGTGCTGGGGTCCATCGGTGCTAGTCACTTTTTAAATATCACCTTCAAAGGGCACAGGAGCAGTGATTCCCAAACCCTGGAAGTCAGTCAGGCGGGGCAGAAGGCTGTCTTGGCTGAACAGATAACTTCTCTTGGAAATAAGGCAAAAAAGGAAAGTGTATGTCCAATGGAAGCAAGGTCAGGTGACCTGGGAAGAATACAGAGATGCTGCTGCCACTCTATGGAGAAAATCTTGTGGTCAAAGTTCAACTGAAGTTGAAGCCAGACAGAACTGCAGGAGACAATAAAAAATTTTTTTTCAAGTATAGTGTCAATAGGGAGTATTAAAATAATATTGACTCATTACAGGATGAGGATGGTCACCTCAGAAATGGGGAGACGGACAAGGCAGAGGTATTTAATGCAGTCTTTGTCTCCATCTTCAACACAAATGATGGAACAAGAGGGTCTCTGCCCTGACTTGAAGGATCATGACTATGAGAATGATCAGTTCTTGGTCAGCCCTGAAATTGCAAATCTATGGGGCCTGATAGGATCAATCTAAGAGTCCTTAAAGAGTTAGCTGATGGCATTGCAAAACCTCTCTTGATGATTTTTGAATGGTCTTGGGAATCTGGAGAGGTACCAGCTGACTGGAAACTGGTGAACGTTGTCCCAGTTTCAAGAAGGAGGACCCCAGAAACTACAGGCTTGTCAGTCTCACCTCAGTGCTTGGTAAAGTTATGGAGAAGATTGTTCTGGGAGGTACTGAAAAACACCTAAAAGATGACACAATCATGAGTCACAGCCAGCAGAGCTTCATGAGAAGAAAGTCCTTCTTATCAAACCTGATTTCCTTTTATGACAAAGTAACCCACCTTATAGGTTCCCTTGATCAAGGGAAGTCAGTTGATGTAATCTTTTTAGATTCCAGTAAAGCTTTCAATACGATCTCTCACATTATCCTTCTGCATAAAACGTCTATCACACAGCTGGATAAACATGTCATGGGATGCGTGAGCAACTGGCTCATGTGTCAGGCACAAAGCGTTATAGTGAATGGAATGACATCAGACTGGTGACCTGAACCAGTGGGTCTCCTCAGGGCTCCATCCTCTGCCCTGTGTCTTCAACATTTTCATTAACAACTTGGATGTGGGACTGGAAGGCATACTAAGCAAGTTTGTAGATGATACAAATCTGGGAGGAGCTGTTGACTCCCTTGAAGGCAGGGAGGCCCTGCAGAGAGACCTCAGCAAATTGGAGCACTGGGCAATCACCAACCATATGAAGTTCAATGAGGGAAAGTGCCAGATTCTGCACCTGGGATGGGGCAACTCTGGGTGTATGGACAGACTGGGGAACGAGAGGCTGGAGAGCAGAGCCATGGAAAGGGACCTGGGGCTCCTGGTGGCAAGTTGAACATCAGTCAGCAGTGCCCGGGCAGCCAGGAGGGCCAAGTGTGTCCAGAGGGGCATCAGGCACAGCATCGGCAGCTGGGAAAGGGAGGAAATTGTCCCACTCTGCTCTGGGCTGTGGCGTCCTCACCTCGAGTGCTGGAGGCAGTTTTGGGCACCACAATACAAGAAAGATATCAAGCTATTAGAGTGTCCAAAGGAGGGCAACAAAGATGGTGAAGAGCCTTGAGGGGAAGCCATATGTTCAGTCTGGAAGAAAAGAGTCTGAGGGGAGACCTCATTGCAGTCTACAGCTCTCTCCTAATGGTAGCGAAGGAGCAGGCACTGCTCTCTTGTGTGCCCAGTGACAGGACTTGGAGGACTGAAGTTGTGTCAGGGAAGATTTAGGTTGGATATTAGAAAAAGGTTCTTAACTGAGAGGGTGGTTGTGCACTGGACAGGCTCCCCAGGGAAGTGGTCACAGCACCTGCCTGACAGAGTTCAAGAAACATTTGGACAACACTCCTGGGCTTATGGTGTGACTTGAGTATGGTGCTGTGCAGAGCCAAGAGTTGAACCCAATGATCCATATAGGTCCCTTCCAACTCAACTTATTCTGTGATTCTCTTATGTAATTTTTGCAATATCAAACCAGGGTATGTGTCTGTCCTTTTACCTTAAACAGGAAAATTACCAAATGTATAAAAAAAGTGCTCACTACAAAAAAAGAGGGAAGGGAGATTGTCTAAGATTAAGGACTATTCAAATCCTTAATCAGGAGTAAAGTTTATGTGAAACAGCAATGTGGACCTTAAATTGGTCTGGTTGCTAATTGAACGTTTTAGACTATGAACAAGAAAGTTGTAAATGACATAAACTGGTCTTATATTTAGTGACTGATATGTTTAGTGCTTAAACAGCCACAGTTGAGTTACTTATACATGGAAGTATATGGAGTCTTCGAAAATTGAATATGAAATTAGCACTTTTGAAATCTAGTATATTTAGAAAAATGCATGAAATAATTCAATATCAAAACCAGCAACTTATTACTAAGCATACAAATAAAAAGCCTAGTATTTTGCTAGAAATTTTAAGGGAGCGGGGAAGGGGGAATAGAAATTCATTTACATTGACAAAAATACTCAGTTAGAAAAACCATAAAGTGAGGTGAAGGTACATGTTTTGGAGGGGTGTTCTGGCAGTACTAGAAACTTGATCAATCTTTCGATTGGTCTTGAGGACCAATACATGTTGATACAACAGACAGCCTGGGAGGATTGGTCTCTGCTTATTTCAGTGAGTAACTTCAGAGGGTGGTTTTGAGTGACTGCCCCTCTTCCCCAGAGGGCAGCTAAGACATCAGGCATGTCACTGTTTGTCTCTTGTATCTTTACAGAGGATCTAGGGACAGTTCTGATGTGGCTGAGGGGCAACACTTTCAGAAGCAGCAGTTCAGTGGGTCAGACTGAGCCTTTGTCAAATTGCATTAATTTATAGTGGCCATATCTGTTATGATGATCCAGTTTCTCCTAATAATGTCATCATTCACAATGAAATGATCTAGTAATGTCACTATTCAGCTATGAAATTGACTTAGCAGAAGAGTAGAATGTTCTTAGAAGAGGAGAATAAGGTAGAAATAAGTGGAACAAGTGAGATGCATGAGTCAGATGTGCTTATCATGAAATATGAAAGTGGAGGGAGCATATTTATGTAGGCTATATTGATAGCTACTTGGCAAGTCATACATGACATAAATCCCTTGTCTAGAATAGAACATCCATGGAATAGAAGATACTCTGCTGTTAAAAAGATTAAATGTTAAATGGTGAGAACAGAATGATTTGAGAATGCATCGACCCATAATTGCCCCGTGAACTGGTCATCTCTTTTGCTGGTCTTCTCTTTTGTATTGCTTGAGGCTAGGGATGCTTCCTCTTCCTGTCAGTTGCAGATCTTCCATCATTTTCCAGATCATGCTAAGAGACAGAACAATATTAATAAATATAAATATACAAAAGATATTTTTCTGCTGTGATTAAATTAAGATTAGGTATTGTATAATTTAGGGAATATTGTCTTTCTTTGCCAAGTTCTGACAGAAATGCTGCAGAGCAGCACTGCAAAGCAGCAATGCATACATTTTTTCATGGATTTAGCTAACCTGCCTGTGGAGATTAGGCTCCTGTCTCACCTCTTTTATGCCCTCAAAATGCTTAAAAATTACACAGCTGTTTGCATTTTTTTTCCCAAGAAACTGTTCTGGAGAAGCTGTCTAAAATTCAAACTATTTCTTAAATAATCTTGTTTACCAAGACTGGTTTATTAGAAAGTATTCTAAAATAGATTTCTTTTCAGGGAACCCTTCTGCTATTAAAAAAAAAAATCTTATTCATATTTAAATTCTTCACATTCTTATTTATCGTTGCTCCAAATTTTTCTCCAAATGTAATTTTACTACAGAGTACTAAAAATAATCATCATGGCGCAGAATGATGTAGCTCAGAATAATCATCATGAAGCTCAGAATGCAAGTACACTCCCAAGGCAGGTATTTTTGGTGTGAGGGTGGAAGGCTGGTCCTGAAGCGCATATCCTGCTGCATGTATCCTTGTGCTTCACCACTTCAGGTGCTACACCACTGTGTCTGTCATTTTCCTTGTTCCTGCCACTTTGGAAACAGGTAAGGCCAAACTGGATTAGTATTTTCTTACAGGAGGATATTCATGGAGTGCATGATTGAGCTGAGGACTCCTGATGCAGTACATTATACTGCTTCTCACATCATCTTCCACAGTGTTCTAGAATACTCAGTCACTCTTTCAGAGAATATATTTTACTGCATCACTCAGAGCATCTGACTGATAGGTGCTCTCTGTATCAAAGTCTTAAACTGTTTGCTAGATCACTTGTCTTCATCTGCTGTGAGAAATAAATGAGAAAAGCATAGGACCCCTGTATGATAAGCTGAATATGTAAAGGTAATGCAGGACCTCACAGTGTGATCTTTCTAAATAGACTGGTAGTTATACCTGGTGTCTCAAAAATCAGTTCAAAATAAAATTTCAAAACTTACTGCTAAGAAGTGGAGCAGATGAAGTCTGTTTCCATTGCCTCATCTCTACTGCCATCTGGGAGGGGTGAGAATTTCCTGTCTAGCTGAAGCTGCAAATTATTCTGTTCTTTGTATATATCTGGAGGTTTTCAGCTGAAAAAGAATTTCAGTTCTGGCCTGCCAGTTATATTTTCAAATGCATCCATCTCTCTGACTTTGCTGTGCTTCCATTTTATATACTCCTCTTTACTATAATGAAACAACTTTGGTTTTGGCCTTTTGGCTAATTGGCAAGGTGTAATTCTTGCCCTTTGTTGTACCTTGGTGAATCCTCCCGAAGCAAGCATTTTGTTTCCAAGGACTTTGTGTAGGTGTGTGGAAATTTTTATTTGATTATAGGTATGTTAGAATTGTGACAATCACCATTTAAATGTTTTTCTTTACAAAGAAGATTTATTATTCTTTAGCTAGAAGAAACATTTTAATTTGTATTGTAGTGTTTAATGCTTAAGATAACAGTGTAGAAACAAAATAGATGAGTTTGGACAGTTCTAAGCCAGATACTGAAAAAATTGAATGTTCTTTTATTGCTGTCCTGACAGGATTCTTTATCCTCACTGACTTGAACTTGCCTCTCGGTACGATTCATTTTTGTTCTAACTTGTCCTGTCATGCCGAGTACAAACTGTGTCAAATTGACAGTTTTATAAGTGAATCCCTAATGAATATGAAACTATCTACTCTGCCATATGAATTTCATGAATTAGCAGTATAATTTACAAGGTAAGCTTACTTTTGTTGAAATGATACAGGTTTCTATACAGAATAAATGAGCTATGGAGACTTCATGTTTTCAGTACAAGTGTAATTTCATTTGTACTTCTGTAATAGTTATCAGTTAATATAAGATTTTTTAGGCAATCTTTCTTAAATAATGCTTTCTACCTTTTATACTGAAATATTTTTTTTTACAATCTAGTGAAATCAGATTTTTTCATAATATAAAACAAAACCCTATTTAAAAAAATCTTTTTGTTTTATAAAATTCTTACAGCCTGCCATTATGAACTTTTTATGTTTAAGTGATGCTTGAAGTAGTTTTAGAAGTTGTCTGGAAAGGTATGGACAAAGAAGTCAGAGAAGAAATAAATATTAGAGAAAATTACTGTCATTTTTCATTAGTACTTCAGATAAAGACTAGAATCAAATGGCCTGTTTTTTCAGTTTCTTTAGCTACCTATGTCTTTCCAAAGTCAAAAAACTGTGTTCTGCAGTGTTCTCTCAATCAAAAGTCATGAAATTGCACTAGGGTGAAAGAATTAATTTAAGAACCCTCTACTTCTAATGGAAAAAGTTCCTTTTTTCCATTAAATGGAGCTGTAATCTCAGCACAGTTTAACTAAGGCGTAAAGTTAGTCCATGTAAAAATACAATAATATTATCCTGTTCTGAATGCAGCAATGATATTATTTTAATTTTTGAATCATGGATATTCTAGTTGCTCATTCATGCTCTTGACAGATTTAGTCTCCCACAATGGTTTTTAACCTCACTGATTAGTTTATATAAAATTAATTGATCGTGCCTAGTCCAGATTTTAGGATCATTGTTATTTGTACCATGATTAAATGCTAGAGAACATATGCTACCAGTGTCAACAGAAATGCATTAAGTTCAGTGATCTGATTTTTTATTATTTAATTTTTTTTTAATTGGGCCTCCTGCTGTAGCTTCAGTTGAGGGATATTGAATGTCATTCTCACATGAGGAATTTATGTTTATAGTGGCAGCTAATTAAGCAAGATACAAAGAAGGGCTACTGGGAGATGTAGTGGTCAGAGGCCATCTGGGGCACAGTGACCATGAAATAATAGAGTTCTCAATATTCGGTGTAACAAGAAGGGGCATCATCAAAACTTCCACTTTGGACTTCCAGTGGGCAGACTTTGGTCTTTTCAAGAGACTGATTCAGAGAGTACCTTGGGAAACAGCCCTTAAAACCAAAGGGTTCAGGAATGATTGATGTACTTCAAGAAACAAGTCTTGAAGGTGCAGGAGCAGACTGTCCTTGTGTGAGGAAAGACAAGCTGATGGCAAAGATACCAGCCTGGATGAGCTTTTGAAAGCACTAAGGGAAAAAAGGAGGGTGTATCACCTTTGGAAAGAGGGGCAGGCAACTCAAGAACTGTTTAAGGATGTTGCTTTGCCACGTAGGAAGAAAATTAGAGGGGCAAAAGCCCAGTTAGAACTTAATCTGCTCATTTCTGTGAAGGGTAGTAAGAAAGGGTTTTATAAATACATTAATGGCAAAAGGAGGGGCAAGAACAACCTCCATTCTTTATTGGGCGTGGGAGCGAATATAGGGATGGTGACTCCACTACCTTCCTAGGCAGCCCATACCAAGAGGGTACCCCAGCTTGTCAAGGGCACAGACTACTACCTGCTCTTACTTTTTCATTTTGGTACAAATGATGCCTCAAGCAGAAAAATAGGTAGGATCAAGGAAGACTATAAAGCCCTGGCGAGGCAGGTGAAAAATATTGGTCCTTAAGTCATGTTCTCACCAATCCTACTGGTTAGAGAAATAGGGACAGCCAGAAGCAGATACATTATGCTGGTCTGGTTTCATGGCTGGTGCTGTCTAGAGGGTTTTGACTTTTATAACAGTAGGTTGTGCTTTAATGGTTGTGGCCTGTCTAGGGAGGGATAGGATCTACCTATCTAGAAAAGGGCAAGGGTATCTTTGGCAGCAGGTTGGTCAATTTGGTCAAAGAGGCTTTAAATTAAAGGTCTTGGGGGGTGCGATCCTAGGTGGCTTTGCTTCCTTCTGGGGAACCGGTCATACAAACCAGTGCAGCGACAGATGTTCCTTGACTGCCTCTCAAGATGAGGATCATAGGGCTGAACGTATCAAGGATGTTTATGTTATGGTGAATCCTCTTCTATACCTTCTAGAGAACCTGGTCGCATGGTTACCTCTCTGAAGTGCCTGTATACAAATGCACATAGCATGGGCAATAAACAAGAACTAGAAATCTGTGTGGTTGCAAGGCCTGGATCTCATTGCAATTCCTGAGACATGGTTGGATAGCTCACATGAGTGAAATGTTGTCATGGATGGCTGTGTGCTATTTAGAAAGGATGGGTCAGACAGGTGAGGTGGCAGAGTTGCTCTTTATGTGAGAGAGCAACTAGAATGTATTGAGCTCTACTCAGGGACAGATGAGTGGTCTGAGAGTTTATGGGTGAGAATTAAGAGTCAGGCTAATATGGGTGATACTGTTGGAGGTGCCCTGGTTGTGGGACCATGAGAAGGGATCAGATGGAGGAATTTGATGGGCTTTCTATGAGAGCTGACAATACCCTCATGGTCACTGGCCCTGTTTGTCCTAGGGAACTTCAACCACCCTGATATTTGTTGGAGGGACAACATGGCTTGGAACACAGTCCAGGAAGTTCCCGCAGATCATTGAAGATAACTTTTTGGTGCAAGTGATGGAGAAGCCCAAGAGGAAAGGAGTGTTTCTGGACCTTATACTAACAAAACAGAAGGGGCTGGTTGAAGAATTGAAGGTTGGGAGCAGCCTTGGACCATGAGATGGTGGAACTCAGGATCCTGCGTGGAGGAAGCAAAGCAGTAAACAGGACTAGGAGCCTCCAGAGGCCAACTTTGGCCTCTTAAAAGACCTACTTAGAGGAATTCCATGAGATAGAGCTCTAGGAGAGAAGGGGATCCAAAAGACCTGGTCACTATTTGAGTATCGCTTCCTCCAGGTTCAAGACTGGTGCATCCCCATGATCAGTCAGGCAGAGGTGGCAGGATACCTGCATGGGTGAGCAGTAAGCTCCTACTAAATCTCAAATGCAAGAAAGAAATTTATGGTTTGTAGAAAAAGGAACAGACTGTGTGGGAGGACTGCATAGGGAGATTGTCAGGGCATGCAGGGATGCAAGGATGAAGGCCAAGACCCACCTGGAATTGAGTCTGCCTTGGCAGTGGGATTGGACTAGATGATCTCCAGAGGTCTCTTTCAACCGTAACAATTCTTTCATTCTGTGAAAATATCCGATAAATCACATTCACCTGGAAATAGACATTTTCACAGTATGCAGTTGGACTCGATGATCTTAAGGATCTTTTTCACCCGAAAGAATGATTCTGTGAATGTAACTGTGAAAGACAGGAACTTGAACAGTTCACAGATGATTGTTCCAAAACGCTTGAATAAAATACTCAAGTAATTTGTAATTGGAGTTTGTTTCATTCTCAGTGTTTGTGTAGGCATCTGTGGCTTATAACAGTACTATAAGAACTAGAACATTTAAAAACAAGTTCTGAAGGTTTGGAGGCATGCCCTGTCAGCATTATTTGTAGCACTTCCAGTGCCTGGCAGCAAAATCAAAATGCTATGGAGTTCTGTTTTTCTTCCAAGAAAGAAACATGGCAGGTTGGAAGCAGAATGTCAGCTGCTTGTACTGAGTTACCATCACTACCATTTTGTAATTTACAGCCTGCTTTTCTTTTCTATTTAGATAGAGGCCTCCTGCACCAAAGCAGTGACTGAGCTTTTTAGTGTGACAAGGGAAAATTCTCTCCTTTCCTCTCTTCAGAATTAAACTGGAGATGCAGGAGGAATTGGAAGGGAAACAGCTGGGACAGCTAACCCCAAATGACACAAGGATTATTCCAGTCCATATGACTTCATGCTCAGTATATAAAGCTGAAGGAAGAAGAGGGAGGTGGAGGACATTCAGAGTGATGGCGTTTGTCTTCCCAAATCACTGTTAGGCATGACGGAGTCCTGCTTTCCTGGATGTGGAGAACACCAAGCAGTCCAACGGAAGTGGTGAATGGATTCCTTGTTTTGTTTTGCCTGTGCATGGTTATTGCTTTACCTGTTAAAAGGCAGAATTAACATTCTTGCAGGACTTCCAGTATGGCCTTTGATTGGCATGGTCTTCTATGGACTTCACGTGTAGTCAGTTTGCCATAAAGAAAACCTGAGTAATAGGAATTACGGGATATGTTAGGTCATATGGGTATGTGTTTTGACACTGTTTCTTAAACTGGGAATATACTTAAGCTGTAAATAATATTGAAGCACTCTAAGTGTCTTGCACAATAGCTCAAGGCCTAGCCTTTACTGGAGCATCTAAGATCAGGACATTGACTCTGAAGCTGGCCCTGAGATGAGTGGAGGTAGTACAGTGTGGGTACAGTGAGTGGGTGAAGCAAAGCAGCAATTGTGAAATCTGGTGATCTCTCCTCATGATTTTTCATAGAGACTTTAAATAACTTCATTAAATGCAGTGTGGGTAGAAAGAGAATCATAGTAATGATTTAATAGTTGCCTCATAAGAAGATTTTCTCCTGTTAACAAGTTTGAAAAGTATTCTCAGTATTGGGTGCGTATGAGTGAGCATTCGCTATCCAGGATGAGAAACGCACATAATTTTTTTCACAGAGATTTTAATCATCACTTTTATATAGGTACATAGGAAAATTGTGGAGAAAAGTAATGGAATTTATGGAAAACCATTGCAAACAGATCTTTTTGTTTGTTTCCTGTAACATTTTTAATGTAAGACACTGCTCGGTTATTTACTACACTGTATACTTCTGTAAAATAATGGACTAATTCAAAGACAAGTTCTGTTTAAGTAGCCTTCTTTTCTATGTTTAAAATGGCTTGCAGACTTTTATACAGAAGGAACAAAAAAAGATTATTTAAAACAATTATGAAAATCAGTACCATTCCCTTATAATTTCTTACTTCTTTTTATCTGCTGGTTGGATTCAAGAATAACCTGAAAAATAATCACTCTCATTCAATAAACTTTTCTAAAACTCAGGGAAGTGTTTCTGTAAATAGGAGCAATGCAGGAGAAGAATATGAAAAAACCAGGCAATTACAGATGAAATATATTGACTGTTACTCATCTTCAGTATTAGTTGCAGCTATAAAATTGGCTAGAAGACATTTGGCCAAGGTCTGACATAATTAATTATATTCTGATCTATGCACAGTGAAGATGAGAATCCAAAAGGTAACAGAGGCTTAGGAGATGATATTATAGAGCTGAGAGTTTACAGATGTGAATGATTTAACATGAGTGATTATTGAGATGTAAGTGAAAAAATGTTGACAGGGAAAAAAACCCAAGGCACAGAAATAGTCTCCCCATTGTGTTTAATTCTGTAATTTGGAGATAAAATTGGAACATATTGGGATGTAGCTTCCTGGTGATTCTTTTCCTGTTAGGCAAGATTTAATGGAAGAAACTATCTAACCTAATGCAATGATAAGAGTGGTTGATTTATTGGGCACCAAGGTCATTAATTGTATGGTACTACTGAATGTATGTGTATATGTATATATGCACTGAAGAATTTCTGTTCATAAGTTAAATTTACACTTTGGGTTGTCTCAGATTTTTAGGACTACTGACATAAATTTTTGGTGTACAAGTTTATGGTTTTAGTTGCATGTTCTTGTTCTAGTAAAGCAATCTCCAACATCTTGATGTGAGCTTATGTACTTTTGGCATTCAGCCTTTTAATTCTTAACTTTAGCTGCACATGAAGAAAAGACCCCTGAATAACAGCTTGAAAAGTTTAAGAGCCATTCTGCATCCTTTTTTCATGCTTGAATATATTTGAGTACTGTTTGACTGAGAAAACATGCTGGTGATTTAAGTTACATGGCAATAGCATTTCAGTGATTTCAGTGATATGATTTTATAGATACTATTTTAATTTAGGCGTGAGATTTTTGAGGCCTAGTAGAAGGCAGTCCTCCTCTGATGGATCTTATTTTTTATTTTTCACTACAGATGTCTGTTTTCAGAAAAGTTATTCTCTATTTCCTAATATGTAGGGAAAAAGACTAGACTTTTAAAGGAGGGAATAGAAATAAGCATTAAGAATGTGAAAGAAAAAAACACAATATTTTCCAAACTCTGTAACACATTCTATCACTAGTATGAAAAGTATCATAGAAGTTTAGATAGTTGTAATATATGACATATTTTCTTGCCAGACCTCTGAGGCTCTTTTTGAATAGTGCTCAAAATGGTCATCTCAGTGATAGCTTTGGTAATGAGTTTTATTTCCTAAGAGGATGTCAGTGCCATGTAATAAATTAAGATTTCACTAATGCATAATAGCAATGAGGGATGTTCACATCTAATTGCTGAGATATGTGCTGTTTCTTCTTCTAGCAGTCTGCAGAATGAAATCCACATGGAGGATATCTAAGCTGTGTCTCTCATTTCATATGAGATGTAGTCAAGTAGACTGTTTCCTCCACACATCGACTGAGGCATCTGCTTATGTAACTTTCTGCAGAGCTGGGCATTTGCTTCAAGGAGATGCAATGTATCTGCAGTGGACTAAGATTCCACAGAACCTTAATATTCTATGAAGCCGGTTGATCTTTATTTGTGTGTTAGCTGCTTTCATCCATACAAAATAAAGTTGTGGAGTAATTCAGTGTGCTTTATTTGTCTACTGTGTGTAAGTTTCATCTGTAAGGCCAACTGTCAAATACGTGTTAAGCTTCTGTTACTGTAAATCTAAGGGACAGTGATTTTCCAAATAGTCTTTTTCCCTTCTTAGAAATGATGGAATTTTTTAAGAATCCAAATGAAATGACTACTCAGGAAGTATTGAGACAGATACTAATAATTAACAAGCAAAGCTAGCATGGTTTAGAATGTACATAATAATAGGAAGCAGGAAAAATATATCAGCTTTGCAGGAAATGTTTTACAGTACCTGTAACTTATGTGTGTGCACATAAGCATGTATTTGTTTGAAATGAGAAATTTTAACGAAGTATTACTGTTAAAATTAAAGTGCCAATGTAGTAGTAGTATAAGTAATGCTTATGAAGAATTACTCTGTGCTTTTGTTTTTCCCTGCATGATGCTATTTCCATATTTATATTTGAAGATGAGTTAGAAATTCAGTCCTTGGCTGATAGATCTCATGGACTCCAGCCTGCTTTTTCTAAAGTAAGTCTTCATGAGCTACAGATAAAACTAAAATATTTCCCTTCAAAACCTCCTGTTGGTCATTAATTGTATTCCAGACAAAGAATAGAAAACAAAAGCAGTTTGTCGAGTAGCCTTTGGGAAACCACTCTGTGTCTTGCCTGTTAGCGCTGCAACCTAAGACTCCAGTTTCTCTTAACAGACTCCTGTGTGTTTTCTGGATTTTGGCAATAGCTTTCTTGCCATCCCTCTCCCATACTTTAAGTGGCCTTAATAGAGAAAATTCAGCTTGGTTCTGTGAGACTTGTTTGCCTTTGAGAACTATTTTGGTCAGGGAGTGATGCAAACCTATTGATTGATTGTCACTGGAAACAGATGCATCTCTTAAAACTGTACTTCTGAAGCATCTTATATATACAGTCTTTCTCTCCTTAGTCACTTAGGATGTAAAAGTCTTATTACTTTAATGAAAAGTACAGAAAATAATGAACGAATTATTGCAATGTGTATTAAAATTATTAATGAATAGTACAAAATTTTGTTTTGCTACTATGAGAAAGCACTATTTTCTGGGTGTCCAGAAAATGTTCAGAGTAAAAAAAAAAAAAAAGAAATGCAAAACCTAGTACAAACTTCTATAACCATTCTACATTTATACTGTAATTTTGAATGTTCTGTCAAATATATATAAACATTTTGCAAATAGAAAAAGATACAGGAACTTTTTTGCCAAGCTGAGTGATAATGGATGCTATGGATTACTTTTTTTCCTTCTTTTGGCCAGTTTTATGCTATAAAATGTAAGCCTTGTGAGTGACAGCCTGAAAAGCTTACAGTGGAGCAGCAATTAGTGAAAGGAAGTTGAAAGCATAACAGAAGCAAATGTAGACTTGTGCCAAACTATCCACTTACTTTTACTCTAATGAAAGGCTGGAATGAGTCATTAAGGTTGCTTATTGTTGTTGTCATCTGTCCATCAAGACACTGTCTTTTCTTTCCTTCCCATCACCACAACTTTGGAATAAACTCAGTTTTCTCATCCAAGAAAATGCCAGTGTTATCTGGAATATAGACAAAGTATCTCCTTCTTGATTTTCTTTTTACTTTCACTAAGGGCTATACCAAGATGTCTAGGATTGTGTATTCTTTAGGAAGCATTTCAACAACTGTTACATCTGTTTTACAAGGTGCTGCTTACGTTGACTGCAAGGTACATATATTGGTTTTGAATACACTGTTTGTGTTTGAAAACTGTAAAACAGATTGTAGACTACTTATTTTAGTATTTCAAATTGATAGATTTTGTAATTTTCTTTAATTATTTATTATCTACTAATCTATTAACTATCCATTTTTCTTAGATTAAGTGTCCTTCTGATATGAGACTTAAGTGAAACTATCCCGAGCAATGTGAAAGCTTGTGTGTTGAGTGCAAAGTGTTCAAACTGTGCCTTTCAGCAGTGATTTACTGCTGCGTACCTGCACTGCTATCACAGGTTGTTTTCCCAAATAAATTGGTACTTCAAGAGGAATGTACAGAGGTGGCAAAGCCTCTACTTTTTTGTTTTTAAAAAGCATATTTCATAAGTACTGTCACTGTGGTTTTACCTAGATATAATCAATAGAAGCTCAGGACTGTTAGTGTGTACTTTTCCTTGTGTATTTCAAGATCTATTGGTCACACTAAGATGGGTGATTTTTGCATGACTGGCCAGTATAATCTTCAGGTAAAATAAGGATTTAGTTTCACTTCAACATCTCTTATGTTTTTTTTTTTCAGATATTGGGAATAACTCTTCAAAGAAATTACTTTTTGTGCAAATAGAAAGAGGACAGAGAAAATAAATTTGATTTTTAAATAATAGAAGAATTCTAGGAAATCAAATGTGCCTCTTTTATGCCTTTAGGAACAGAGAAATGGTAGTAGTGCTATGGGTTTCATCAAATTGTCATTAGTGGAGCATTAGCAACTGACTGTTCCTGTGAGTTAGCATAGCTCATGTAAAATATTGGTAGTTGCAGTATATGTTTACTGTAAAATTTATTTACTGAAAAATCAAATAAAATCATAATATAAGGAACATATTCCAATTTTTATTGAATTCCCTTTTTTAATAATAAAATACATACACAGCATGCATTAGTGGATTTGGCTGAAGAGGTCACAATTCTTTAAAGTATTTCTGGAACCTGATGGTTTCTTACACAGTTCTAGTTCTGTATTCTTTGGGGAAAAAAACCTGCTATTCCCTCACATTTCTCAACAGTGTCAATTTTCATGTGGGGGCAAGTGATTTCTGTGAGAATATGAAATGCAATTAGGATTTAACTAATTCAGTCACGTTTTTGAATTCACATTCTTGGTCTTGATGCATTATTCTATGAAGGTATGTTACATGCAGGCTGAGAGAGTTGGAGTTGTTCAGCCTAGAGAAGAGGAGGTCTCCAGGGAGACCTTGTAGCAAGTTTAAGTACTGAAAAATACTGTAAGAGCTTTTAAGACGGGAATGAAATGACAGAACAAGGGGTAATGGCTTTAAAGTGACAAGGGGTAGATTTAGATTAGATACTCAAAGAAGTTCTTGGCTGTGAGGTGGTAAGGTACTGGAACAGGTTGCCCAGAGAAGCTGTGGCTGCTCCATCCTTTGGAGCAACTGGGTCTAGTGAGAGTTGTGTCTGTCTTTATATATATAGAAGAACTATATCTAGCTATCTAGCTGTCTAGCTGTCTATCTCTAGCTTCTCTATAATACCATTCTCCCTCTTCTTGCACCTGTTTAAATCAAATCAGTCTCATTCTGTACAGATCAGACTTAAGGTTGGGAGAAAAAAGTAGTGCAAGCAAGAAAGCACAATGCTATTACTCATTGACAGAGTAGCATGCCTTTCAGAAGGTAGTTCTGACTTCCAATCTCCTCCCAGAACAGAAATTTAAAGTAAGCTGGAGGAGCCAGCTAAAAACAGGCTGTGGGCAATTGCTTTCCTCCCCCTACACAGCCTGTGCAGTAGGAGCTATGATTGGTGGTCCTCTTGGCTTGTCCTTGGGGAAGGATCTGTGGGGTAGAGCAGGGGGACTGGAGTCCCTTGTATGGACCCTGTGGATGAGCCAAGGTGTCTCTCCTTGTGGTGATGGTATTATGAAAGGCAGTTCCTGTCATTGCAGCCACATCCTGCACTTTTCAAATGACTCTGAAAGCCAAAGGCTCAGTGAGTTCTGATACTGCCAGATGCATTGGGTAGGGAAGTAAGTGGTTGCGGTTGCAGAGGCAGGACATAGTCTTCAGGGCAAAAGAGGTCTGTGGTTTTATCTTTACTTTGGAAGAACAGCAGTAGTAGCAATTGAGAGTAGGTACCCTCCAGGACAGATGGCAGATCTGGAGGATTTGGAGGGCCCCTCATGAGGCTGCAATGCACTTCAGTGTGCAAGGTCTAAATTCAGCCTTCATGCCAAAGAAAATTCTTATGTGCTGTAGATGACTTAAGTCTTATTTTGTGTAGTAAAAACTGCTAGTTGTGGCAAGAATCCTGCTGTGTTTCATCTGTTTCTTGAACAAAATCGTGTAAGTGCACATTTAAACTTGCTGTGTAACCACAAAACTAGCTACCTGTGCTGGCCCTTTGATGTATTCTAAGTCTTGTTTGCTAAATTAATTGACTAATTAGAGCTTGAGGACAGATGAAAACTGGAGAGGAAAGTTATCTTTCTAAATAAACCTAAGTTCTCTTCGTGAAAAGATGCAAATACATGCACTTACATGTTTAAAAGAGTTTTTGAAAAGGATTACGAGTATGATAAGCTTTGGACCCATTTAAGCAAAAAGCCATCTTATACTTCTTCCTGAGACTTAACTATTTGTACAAATTGTGTGTCTTCATAACTAAAAAAACAAGTTAAAATGTGGTCCTAAAATGCAGAACGTTAAAATGGGCTTTTTCCAAGTGCTGTACTTCACTAGAGGAGATGAAGATTTGCAATCTCTGTTCTCTTCCTGGAAAGTCTGCGGTGTTCCAGTGAGTGAAAACACGCTGTACTTTGCAATCACTGTGCTTGGAAAAACACTGAAGCATCTATTTGATATATTGCTGTCTCCAAGAGTCGGCCTTCAATATTTGTATTTATAAAGATGTCCTAAATACAGCACAGATTTGGGAAGAAGCCTGGGGAAAGCTTCTTAATAAATTTATTTTTACATGAGTAGAAAAAGGAGCTCCTCTTCAGGTTTCCAGACTGGGAAATGGCTACTGTAGCAAGTCAAAGTTTTGCTTAGTCTGTTCAATTATTGAAACCTCTTGGGTCCAGTCTTTCTCCAGAGCTCATAATAAATTCTGCAGTCTGACTATTGTAGAGCAATCATTATGGAAATAAATACCCTGCCACTCCTCCCCCTCAAAAACCCCCTCCCCCCCCAGAAAACCCCAACAAAAATCCCTCCAAACAACAAACACACAAAAAACCCACCACACAAACAAAAGCCAAACAAGCAAACAAATAAAAAACCAAAACAGACAATCATAAAGTCTTTGAAAGGAAATAGTATGCAAACTACTAAAATGAGAAAATGTCCATTCCCATCTTCAGGAATAAGACTTAGTATAGAAAATAGATTTTAATAATGTATTCGTTTAATGGTTTTGCACATACATTTTTCCTACTGTTCCTAAAAATTGAAATGTGATAGATAAATGATTAAAAATTCTGATTCTGGAGCTTTGTAAAAACAATTAAACAGAATACATAGATTTCAAAAGTCACTGGACCACATAAAGACTCCTGAGAATGTTTACAGCACATTTTGGCACTCTGTATAACACAGATGACCGTAGCAAGATACCTAATAGTTAGTTTTAACCCATTTGTTAATATTAGAATGTCATTGTTCATATCTTCTTAATGAGAAACTTTAGCATCCTGCGCCTCTGCAGGCAGAAGAGCTGAATGTCAGACAGATGTCATTAGAATTTACAAACCCACACTGCATCTGACATAGGCACCTTTGATCTTTCTTCAAAAAAGAGACAAATTGCCACATCCGAAGGAAGAGCCTCAGCTGTCTCCTTCCTTACCTCTGTGCAATACAGTGCTATCTATAATGGCCTTCTGTGGTCAAAATTGCACTCAAAATTACATAGACTGTTGCACTTTAATACAAAGATTAAAATCTGGTATCAGATTGATTTAGTGGAACTATCTTTAAGAATTTTGTATTACTTCTAACAACTTTTGTGTCCCTTTTTTTAGTGCCTGTGTCCCTGCTTTCATCCTCTTTATTGTGGTTTTTTTGAAAGTTGAGTCCTGAAGGTTAACTGAAATGTTTTCATGGTGGTCTTGTCTTTGATGTATTGAAGAGGACAGCTTTGGAGTAAGGGTTGAAGTATAATCCACCTTTATGAAGTCAAGTATGCAAAGGGACATTTTAGGTGAATGAGATATTTTTCCTGTCTGAGGTGTTAAAACAACTGTGTTTCCAGAACTGATTAAAGTTTATGAATAGTGTGTATGGTGAACATGATGTATTCTGTAAGATGATGTACACAATTCTATAAAGCTATTCAAACTCCTCTACTTTTAATTGCTTTAGTATGAATTCAGACTATTTTAGATTAGCACAGGGTTCTCTTTTTTTCTGTATGGCATTTTTTGTAGCAGAAGTGTCACCTGTTTTGCCACTCTCTGGGCCTTCTCTCTTAATTTAGGATTCTGTTATAACCAAATATCTGTCATAACACGTGTTTAGTTGACATCTGAAATGTACCCTCAGCCATAATGTTTGTTAAAAGTATTTTTAAATGGTGGAAAAGAGACCTGCACAAACACAGAAACTGCCTGTTGTGTCTATGAAGGTAGAACACTGTACATTTTTAGTGGTTAAAACAAGAGGTGTGAACCAGTCTCAGCTCTCAGGAGTCTGCTTACACCAAGTTTCTGTATTTAGCAAGATTCCCGTCCAATGCTCAGTCTGCATTTCAATCTGTATCTCGAAATTGTAGCTTGCAAACTGAGCTGCCTACACTGGATGTATTCCTTAACAATAGCTCCCTTAGCACCTAAGTATGTAACTGAGTGGTTAGTCTATCATTTACATTAGCAAATACTTATTTCAAAATCCTTAATTGTTTTTTTAATTAGGTAAATGCAAGACCTTGTACTAAATTCTCTTCTGTATCATCTTTAATGGGTTCTTTGTTAACAAAGACTTTCAGTTTTAGAAAGTAGATATAGTCAGAAGTGCAAGTGTGTACCAATGTTCTGCACAGGTTTACATCCTCTGATTTTCTGCGCTGACTTGAACCCCATCTTCATGGCAGTTCAAGTTGGGTTACAAAGTACTGATACATTTCAAAATTGTGAGTTTTAAAATGGAGAATCAATGATGTGCAAGATCGTGTATAGAGAACTACAATTTCTATTAAGGTATTTTCTCATTTGGGTCAATATAATAAAATCAATTAATTCTATATTAGTGCTTGCATTAGGATTTACTCTTTACCAGGAGTACCATTTCCATAAACATTTTAATAGCTCTTTATTTTGTTATCTCTGGGTATTTGACTCCGCTGGGCTGAGAGATTTATGTTGTAGGTGACAGGAACAGAGATAGAAGTTTCAAATAATAATATGTGCTTATTAATATGTAAAGTGTAAGGATTTAATCTGAATCTGTGTGGTTGCGTGTTAGCTGTGGTTTCCGCTTGCTTCACTAAAGGACAAAATCAGGTCTTCAGGGCAAAATCCTGTGACTTGTGCTACCCCGAAGGAAAAATCTATGGGTCTGACTGTCAAATACACCTGCAAAAATTAGATTTTCAATTACAGGAAGAAAGCTGTAATTTCCATACAATAGCTGAAGTAAATCTAAAGAGCTATGGTAGCTAGTCTGTCATACTACTATCAAGATAGATTTCTTCCACTAAGAATTTTTATGACATGAAAGATATGAGAGTAGGGAGAAGAAATACAGAGAAGACGTCTGCCCTAAGGAAATTACAAGAAAAACAGTAAGTATGTTGTAAGTATTCCAAGCCAGAGGGCAGGGGGAAAAAAAAAACCTTAAGCAAATGGGATGTGAATTCTGCCAGAAATGTTGCCAGGTCTTTCAGCTGGTAAGATTGTCTTATCCCATTTGTGTAAAGATGTGAAAAGAGGTATTAACCAAGTCTTCATGGTGACTGTGAGTCCCAAGAGTGTCTTTATGGGGAATGTAAAAAAAAATACAAGTGTTGTCCTGAATTAGCTCCTCCCATTTACATGTCACTGTAGAGTTTTACAGATCATCAAAAAGCAACATGAAAAAACATATTTTTTAAGCCCAAGAGTCATTTATATGTGTGTTAGCATGGAGTTGTTAATCTGTGCCCTGTTCTGAGCTCCTGATTTTGGAACCAGGCTGTTTGTGGCTGGCAAGGGATTTTTTCATGGTATTGCGTTGACTGTACACATACTGAGCAGATTGCCTGGTTTATACAGCAAGGTAGTAGTGCAACCAAAATCACTGAAAGATCTATTTGGTTGTCTCACAGACATGAACAAATTTGATTTTGTAATGAAGCTCTAGAATGGGTTTAAATATATGTAATCCAGAAGGGCCTGGAGGAATATTTCCAGGAGTTGATAATAAATACTGTATCATCTTCCACTATATAGAAGCAATGAAACTAAATTCCTAATTGAGGGTAAGTAAATGTAATCTTAGAAAGATAAATAAATAAGTAGAATTCCATTAGCTCTTATCACTGCCCTGTTTAGATTTAAGATTTAAATGCATCAAAATGCATAATTTGCATAATTCAACACTGCTTTAAAGGAACAGGTGCTCTTTTTTGATGAAAAAGATGTTCAATATGCTTTCATTTTGAGTAACCTGGAAGAACATGGTGACTCTTTCTAGACTGCATCTGCTTGTAATATGCATTTTGGTGTAGCATCCATATTTTTGAGTTTAAGCAAAAATTAATATTGTCTTCAGGAGGAATGTGCCGTTGCATTACCCATTTGTCTCTTTTGTAAACTGTGTACTCATTAAATTACGTGAAGTTGTTAAAAGATTATGTCTGGTGGAAAGGATACAAACCCCATTTCCTTCTGAATGCAGGCACAAATTTGCTCTGGAGACAGCTTTTTCTGTAGGTTTTATTCATCTGCTCCCTTTCTACAAGCAGTGAAAACATAAAATTGCTGTTAGCTTGACTTTCTTGTAGTGTGGCAAATGTCAGATGTGATTCCAGGACGACTCTTCAGAGTTTAGTGTGTTTATACTGACCACAAGAAAAATTGTGGAGAATTAAAACCAGGACATGGTGATTTCAGTTTATTAAATTTTGAAATTGTTCCACCAGTGTTGAATTGCTATAAATACTATTCTTTTGCTAAATTAAAAAAAAAAAAAAATTTACATGTGAGTTGATGCTTCAAATTGACATAACTTGCTAATTTATAAAATACTACATAAAACCTCAAAAGTTTAAAGCATAGTATCTGAAAACTAATAGTGGGGTGTCAAACACAGTAAACTCTCAGCCAAATAGCAAATAGACCAATATCAAAACCAGTTGCCTTTATTGAACAACCAAGGTCAGTTTTTGCATTAAAACTATAAGAGAGTGAAGTATGCTGTTATTAGGCAGAGAAGAACCAGAGGCATTTCTCAGGGTATAGGGAAATTTGCTTTAGTAACTGAGGTGCTTGACGCACCTCAGTTATTCACATGAGATGTGTCATAGTTTTGGTGTCATTATTTGTAGTTAACTGTTGTCACTAATGGTTGTGCTTGCCAGTCTGTCTCTTGGCTATGAAATTAAGGAAGGAAGGAAGGACAAGTGGTGGCATTTTCTCTACCTGCAGCTGTGCAGCCTGAAAAATTGGTCTGCTGTACACAGAAAAACCCCAGTGCTGCAAAATTAGCCTGTGATGAGGAGGAGTTCACCAGCAGTGACAGTATGAATTCTGTGAAATTAGGACAAAAGTGCTACCCCATTAAACAGAGTTCTTGAATTGAAAGAAATATAGTACATATATTTTTAATATTTAATGTAATGTGCTTGTATCCTCCTAATCAAACATCATAGTGTTAAAATTGCTTTCTTTTTGTCAACTAAAAATTATTTTCCACTTACCATACCAATGCTAATAAGACATATCTCATTAATTCCATATTAATTTAGAATGTTAAATCAGGAAGAAACATTACAGAACTCTTGCAGGTAGTATTTTTCATTTGAATGGTGCAGCAAACTATGGGAAACTGGATACTGCTCATGAAGATATGGTTTTCTGAAAAAAACCCCACATGGCATGTAAGTGAAACAACTGAAATAAATTGTTCCAGTCTTTCAGGTAAATGTACAATGCTTTACTCAAATGAATACACTGAGATGTAGCTAACCACAGTTTGTTATTTCTTGGTATAAGTAACAAACTTTTTCAGGTCTTTCAAAAGTGAAGTAATCGGTCTGAAATATGTGCATGGATTCTGCAGAAAGTGTTTTTATTTTGTGAACTTCAGCAGAAGATGCACATTACAGTTTCTCAGTGTCACAGGTCCATTATGTGCTGTTTAATTTCTCATAGCAAAGTGCTGTAAGACCTGGTTTACCTTCCAAATAACTGATCCTTCATCCACTGCAGTATGGTTTCAAAACTCACATTTGCAAAACTTCTTTTAGTGTAACAATACATCATCATTTGTCTTTAGAAACTAAGGAGACAGGCACACTATGAAAATTTTAAAAAAGGAAACCAAAAGACTCACTCTTGTGGGCGGTATCACCGTCATGTGTATGCTGTAGTGTGGGGTTCTTCGTATCATACATCTTTATCCAACCATCCATCAGAGCACTCTGGATGGGGTTTCTTAGTCCATATTAACTTCCTTTGCCCCTTTGTTAACATGCAAGAGAAGTGATGAGTGGCTTTGAGACAAGTTCTCAGCATGAGGGCCCAGGAGAGTGGTGGCTAGAACTGACTGGATGATGGAGAGTTAAGGAGGCATCAGTCAAAAGGGGGCTGCCTTCACAAGAGTGCACCTGATGGGAAATTTGGTGGTGTCCATCTATGTTTTATCCACAGGTAGCTTGTTGGTGTGGGCCTCCAACAGCAGCGCCCCTGTTTCAGCAGATGGTTGTGATCTTGAGTGGCAAAGTGTTTTCTTTTGTCGTCATGAAAAGTTATGGCTATTGTACCATCTTTCAAGCCACTTCTGCGAAGAGTTCTTCCCAAATGGACTTTGACCCTATATAAGAACCTGTCTTTTAGTATTAGTTTGAAACAGATGGTGTTTACAGCTTTGAAGGCAGAGGGTGATGATAGATGTCATTGCTTAAAAATCCACATCTTACAATTTCTTCTTTCTGCAGTGTTTTTTTTCTCTGAACAAACACCTTTGCTTTTACTCTGTGGAAATTTTGTGAGGTTCTTCGAAAGTGCCTTTAAATGAGAGCAGCAATGTATGTGATACTTAAAAATGTATTAGTTGCTTTCCAGAGCTGCAGTCAGGGAGATAGCAAATGTTCCTATTCTTTTTGTGGACCCTCTCACAACAATAATTTGAATGCTCTGCCTTTCATCTGCAAAGTAAGGGAGAATTGCTATGCTGCTTCCAGTGGTCAAAAATGAGGTATAGGGGGATTAAATGAGATGAGTATGGGCAGTATCTGTGCGTATGTGAGGCCACAAAAGGTACGCTGATCCTTCTGAAACCATTGCTTCTTCCTGAGGAGAGTGATTCTGATATATGTTCTTTTTTCTTTGGGAGTGATTTTTAAAATTACTATTATTTCATTGCTATATATATATATATTTTAAGCTTTGAAGTGAATACCAAAAGGATATTTAACTCCACCATTTTGAAATTATAAACACAGCTAAAATTACAATGAAGATGTAAGACTGACCAAGACTGGTGTGCAGGTTGGCTACTATGTGCTGTGAGATAATTAGTTCCACCAAATTCTTCTTCTTTGCATCAAAATGCTGTTGAGGGAGGACTTGGTGTTTCATTGCAGTCATTAATAATACTGATTAAATTAGTTGTTTAAATGTTTAAAATAAGAATTCCTGAAAAAAGTAGTTTACATTTGGCTGTAGCCTGCTGTGTGTTTTCTGAATATCCATAAAGCTTAGATGACTGCAAAATGTAAAAGATACATAGAGATTTTAAGGAGAGACATTTCACTTTCCATATTCAAGTTTCAACCTAAATTGAAGCAAGATTTATGTTGCTTTCATTCTGAGTAGCTGCAGTTTGCAGCAGTAGGCAAATGATATTTGTGCAGAGCTGTTGGTACCAGCTGGAGGTGAGCAGTATTGCTGAGCAGTTGCCACCTCAGAAGGCTAACTCAGATTTGCAGATATCTTTGTGAGGCATGAAGCGCTAAGGAAGTTCATCTTAGAAGCAGTTTAATGTAGTCTTACTGGTAGTGATACTGTTGCTGTATTTGCTCTGAAATCTATTCAAAATAATTCAAATGCCATGTTCTGATATATTTCCTAAAATACAAAATACAACTTTGTCATATAATTTAAATAAAAAAACTACTTCTGGATAACCCAGGATGTAAAATGCGTTTATATATTTATATAATTAATTAGAATTAATAATAGGGAAAATTAAGGTAAAAATATTTTAGTATTGTTTTCTATTGTGAAAACATGGATAGTATAAGTTTAAATACAGTGGTTGGAGATGATTTTTTTCAAGTGAATGATGTATATGGCATTTATGTTTACTTCAGATATTTATATTATTTTGAAATGGAGACAGCTAATTGTTCACAGATCATCTTTGATTTGGATGTGACACCTCTCTCTTGTTGCCAATTGAATTATTCATCTGCTATGTTTGACATCACTTGCTGTGTAATTCTGCACTCTTCAGGCAAGTGAGAGAATTTTTTTGTGTGATAATGCAAGTTTTCCTAGAGATGACAGAAATGCTGGCTGTCAGAAATTATGATAGTGGTGCACCTGTCAGAGACTTAGTCTTTGGGAAGAACAGGAGAAAGGAAATGCAGATATTATTTTAATGCCTCACAATTCAATAATTTTAGGAATTTATGGTGTATTTTGAGCAGGAAAATTGTATGTGATTTTTGTATTTTCAGTGTTATTTTCATCTCCTTAGAGACTGTTTTTGTTTCCCCTTTTACTTTGTGCATGCATCATGTGTTTGTGACTGCAAGTGCATGTGTACTTGCAAAAATGTGCTCAGAAAAGCCATGCAAGTTCCAATAATCATCTTAAAAGCAAAGTGGCACAAAACTGCTCAATCTTTTTCCTTGTCTTGGGAACTGAATAATTCTGCAATAATTCTTCCGAAAGTCAGATCTAATTTATTTCATGATGACTTAATTTATTATGCTTTTTTTGTATTTGAAAAAGATCATAGTCAGGATTTTTGAGAGTGCGGGTAAATGCACTCACAAGTGAATGTGTAAAACAGCTTCATGTTTGTAGGGTCATACACAGTCCGTCTTGCTATGCCTTTTAAAGTAATGGGTTTCTTTACAGAAAAAGACTGAAATGTGCAGGGAACAGTTACAACTTTTAAGAGCATTGCAGCATAAATGCAAAGCATATATATAAGTTTATTTTGAAAAATTCAGGGTTTATGTGTATCTTGGTGTCTTGGACATACTGTGCCCATAAGGGGTGAAGAGGATAGTAGGGCAGTTCTCAATGCCAGCTGCAGCACTGCCGTATCAGACAGAAGTGGAAGGCAAAACAATGCATTGAGGAAAGGTAGCTAAGGTCAGCATATACTTTATTTACTATGGCATTTCAAAACAATAGAAAATCACAGGATGAATGAGGTTTGCAGGGACTTCTGGAGCAGACCAATCAAACCTCTTGCTCTGAGCAAGTTTGCTCAGGACAGTGTCAGAGCAGGTTTCAGGTATCTTTAGGGACACTTGCTGGGCAACCTATTCCAGTGTTTGGCCAGGGTAAAGTGGTTCATTCTTGATACCAAAATTGGCCAGATAGAAACACAGTTTCTTCTAACACAGTTTTGAGTATTAGAAATCAGGCATTCTTAATTGCAGCCCACTGGTCACTTGGACAATCCTTCCTCTAACTGGGGGCCCCAAGCATTGTGTAGAGTTTTTATCATACGCAGTGATGACATACTCATCAGCTATCCCTGCTTACTTGATGCATATATATTACTTTATTTTACATTTTTACATAGTCACACCCCTTATCAAAGTCATTTTATGATCCTTTTTGAGTCTTCTTCAGTGGTCTTCAATGTCTGGTGTCGTTTTTCGATGGCTTTTCCTCAACCCCATCTTTTGAGTTAGCACAATATTGTTGTTTTGCATAACTTCTGCTTTGTCAGCCTTGTGGAGCTGAACTGGCATCCTGCTTGCATTTTGCACTTCTGTTTGCCTAAGTTACATCCTTTATCTCTTTCCCCAAGGCTGTGCTGTTCTGTTCTACTGTCCTTATGAGAGTAAAATGCTGTTCTGTTCTACTGCCCTTATAAAGTCCCGCCTTTTCTTGAGATTAAGTTCCTTATGGGAACTAGTCTATCACATCTATATTTCATTTTGTAGCGTAAGACTTTACACTGAATCATGATGCAAGCTAAAACACACAGAGCAATTATTATGTGGACGATTATAAATAGATATTTGAACCAAGTCCAGCTGGGTAACCATGAAGTAAGTTTGGTCTAGATTTCTTCAGATCCCCAGAAGTATCATCCTGAGCTGTGCATTGTAAAATTTGTGTTTGTTTCCAGATTTCTGGACATCTGTAGACTCTCTACCACTTTGATCAATGTATACAGAGCAACTGGTGTTAATGACAGTGCATACTCTTTGTGATGCCAAGAGAAGGTCTAATTTGTTTTTGTCAAGCAACTTGTAACAAGCTCATAACTTCTTTCTGCAATGCGGTAATGACATCTCATGTACGATTTTCTGTATATTTTATGGTAGCAGGAAAGTTTACTATAGTCTTTTCTAATTCACTTACTCCTATCCAGAGTAAAAACCACCATACAAAACTATAAAATGTAGTTGGTCACTCAGCTACAGCACTTAAGATTCATTTTGAACAACATAAATAGCTTCTTATCCATAGTCCTGAGGGCACCTGGTCTTTATCAATTTTTGGTATGTTAGGGACAAAAAAAATCCTAAAGTACAAATGTCTTCCAGCCTAGGGGCATCACTTTATGGGCTTTATTTCCACATATCCAATACCACCCTGTCCCATTTGGTATTGGCCAAGGATGATTTACTTGCTCAATATTAAGTGTTTGAGTACATTGTGCGTGATTTCCAGCAAAAGTTCCAAGTTCATTAGTGCAATCTAGTTCTCCTTTTGGGGGATTACACCTTTGCACACATGTATGATCGTAAGAGATGTTGATGGGTACTTGCATGCTGACTGGTATATCTACTTCTTGGTGAAGGGAAGTGTTCACACAATAATTAGTATTAATTTCTCCTGAAATTAGAATTGCATAAATGGTGAATGGTTTCATTAAAAAAAACCTGTTACACAACCCCTTAGAAAGAGGTCAAGGGAATATACTCCTAAGGATGTATAGGATGAAAAGAAGGGTAAAAGTAAGAAAATGCAATGAAGAGTTATCCACCATTACTCATATTTGAAAACAAAGATTTCCTTCAGGCCTTGATAAACTTACAGTCTAAATCCCTATGCTGGCAAATCATTGTTGGTAGACCCACTGTGTTTGTAAGAAACAACTGATAACCCCAGAAGGATTTGACATGTTTGAAGTAGTTGCTTTTCACAGAAGAGAACATATGAGAGTTTTTAATTTGTGATAAAACAAGGGAGGATAATAACATGGGAGGAAGGTGGAGAAGACAATGTGTAGCAGAACTGGTAAGCTGAAGTTTCTTCCTTGAAGAATGAATTTATAATCTTAGTGGGAAAGTGGATAATTTGGTTTTATTTTCTTTTTGCTGTACTGTCTTAGGCTCTGCAACTGGGGCTGCAGAAATAAAATTTTGTATTAGATTTAAATGAATAAATGTAAGCAAACTTTTTTGCTTCAGAATCAGGATATGGAGGCAGATGGAAAGAAGAGCAACTTGACGGAAACTCTTCTGTTTGCATTTTTTTGCTGCCAAACAGTCTGTGTTTCATTGCTGTAGAACCGGCGAGCATGCCAGTGTGCATCTTGGCCAACATTGTATGTGTGGCAGCAAAGGTTATAATATGCTTGAGCTCAAAGTTACGACTGTGAAATAACAAGAATAAACCAGATGTTGAAATGCCTTTATTTTGTGTCTTCCTTCATGCTTTAGCTTTTTTATTACCTTAAAAAGAAAAAAAGGGTTTAGTAGGAAGAAAGAAGATAAAATTTGTTTCTTGTTGTAATGGTATAGCACTTGGTACACATTCTGAAATATTTCTATCATGCAATTTTTTTTCTTGTGGAGGACCCATAATCACATAATAAAATATTAATAGCACTACTATTAAAAGATTTAGCTCCTAGCATGAGCATATGTAAATATAGTGTTCAAAGTGTGTAACAGATGAAGTTCTCATATGTACTGTGAATGTATAATTGATATAGTTGTTCTAGTCTTAAAATTAAATGTGGTGTTCCAAGCATGCACTATATTTGGATTCTACTTACAGAGAGCTGTGTTAAAAACTATTTTGCAAAAGCTTATATATACTAAGAAATATAATTTCTCTTCTTTGTCTTTTGGACAGAAATGTGCTTATTGTTCTTGCACTCCAGAGTTCTGGAGAGTTCTTTGCATTCTGACTTCCTTTATTGCATTATTTTTGGGATACATTTTATAGAAATAACTAATCTAAGAAAATTTGCCCTGGCATACAGAACTACAGTTGCATTTAATGTCTTTATGATTATTTCCCTGCCACAACTTCGCCCAAAACTCTGTGGAAAAAAACCCACATATCTTGCAAAGTACTGCAGTAGATGACAAAATCTTAATTAATGTATATTTATTCAATGCATAAATTATCACTATTGAGTAAACACAGGATCTGAGGATACTGGTAATGACTAGTCCAAACAGTACGGTAAAATTTAGCTTTGTGTTTTTCTAACTTACTTTATTTAATGGGCCAGATGTGAATGTAATTGAAAGTGGAGGTTCATAGAATCATCAAGTGGTTTGGGTTGGAAGGGACCTTAAACACCATCTAGTTCCAACTCCCATACAGCAAAAAATTGTTTTTTCAACCACAGTTTGGTTTTTTTTGGTTGGTTTGGGGTTTTTTGGTTTGTTTGTTTTTGTTTTTTTTTTTTAAGTAATCTTGGTAATTGTCATACTGGTGAGATGGGGCAGATTCCTTGGTGTTGGGTGTTAGCTCTGAGGTGGGGGTATGGGATATGGCCTTTTCTTAGTTCAGTAGGATGATGTTATATAGATATACCTTACATTAAACTTTTAGTAACATTAACTGTTGCATTTTTACTTTTTTCCTCCCCAGAGAACAAATTTGTTTGGAACTAGTAATGCCGATTTTCCCCCTGGAGACCCCGGAATGTACCAGTTGGACGTTACTCTAAGAAGAGGGCAGAATCTAGCTGCACGGGACCGTGGAGGTAAGTGTGCTGGTAAACATTGCCTTAATGATTGGGAAGTTGCATGTTTATTGAGTAAATTGATATGTGGGTATTAAAACTACAATTAAGGTTTGAGTTCCAAGTGAGTTAGTTCAGCTCAGCTTAAAACTTTGTAGAAGTTCTTTGAGGCAAGAGCACAAAGAAAAGGAGTTAGGGCCAGATAACCATGGAGTAATAATATTTAGCTAATAGTAGTTTAATCCTCCTGATAGACAATTTTCCTCCCTTTCTTTGAATAGTTCTGATTAAGAAAGATGCAGTAGATTTATTTTAACCATCCAGCCTTGTGCTGTCTTGCTGTTTATTTTATTCCTTGACTGCTTAACTGATAAACCTTGGAGCTGTGTTTAAAGACAAAAACAGTAGAACCCCTGTATTAAATGTGTCCAGGCTTTGCCTGTTGGTCAATCTCATATTGTCATTTTTCAATCTGCTCTGATACATGTACCACACAAATAGCTCAGGTGTTAAAAGGATAGCTAAAAGGTATTTTGTCTCAGTGTCTTTTTACATCTTCTTCCTATCCTGTAGTGCTGCATGAGGTTGTTGTGACAAAAGTGCAGGACCTGGCAGTTGGCCTTGTTGAACTTCATGCTGTTGTATGTGACTCAACACATGCAGTTAACCAAAGGCAACCACCAAACCACAGCCAAAACAGAAAGAGCAGTTTTATTTCATTACCTTGCTAACAACGCCCAGCAGCAGAGATGTGCAGGGTCACAGGCTCTGTTTGGCTTAGTTAATTCAAGCTGGCAGCAGGGATGGGGCAGCTGCCTGCCTCAGTGTATCAAAGGGCTTCCTGCATGTCTGTGAGAGTGCATTATCTCTCCACAGGAATTCAACTTCTCAAAACAGGCAGAGGATCAACGACATTAGGTATAATAAATGGAGTTTTCCTACACCATCATTTTTAGCATTTCCAGCTGCAAGGTCACTTTGAGTTAAACTGTTCCCTCCTCCTCACCTAATCTTCTGGTGTAAACCCTTTCTCCCCAACACATTCACCTGGGCCCATCGATCCCGCTCGTCCAGGTCCTTTTGCAGAGCCTTCATACCCCTAGCAGATCAACAGTCCTGCCCAACTTAGTGTTTGTGAACATACTGAGGGTACACTTGATCTCCTCATCCACATCATCAGTAAAGACAGTAAACAGGACTGGGTCCAATACTGAGCCCTGGGGAACATAACTGCTGTCTGGCCACCTGCTGGATGTGGCACCATTCAGTCATACACTTTCGGCCCAACCGTCCAGGCAGTTCTTAAGCTGGTGAAGAGTGCACCTGCCCAAGCCGTGGGCTGCCAGCTTCTCCAGGCAAATGCTCTGGGAGAGTGTCAAAGATTTTTCTGAAGTCCAGGTACACCACATCCACAGCCTTTCCTCTTTCACTAAGCAGGTCACTCGGTCATAAAAGGAGATCAGGTTGGTCAAGCAGGACCTGCCTTTCCTGAACCTGTGCAGCCTAGACCTGGTCCCTTGCTTGTGCTGTATGTGCTGTGTGGTCACACTCTCTCACACAAGAGAATCTGTTTCATAACCTTCCCAGGAGCTGAGGTCAGGTTGACAGTCCTGTGTTTTCCTGGATACGCTTTCCGGTCCTTGTTAAGGATAGGCAGCATGTTGGCTAATCTCCAGTCATCTGGGACCTGATCATAAATGATGGGGAGCAGCTTGATGAGCTCTTCCACCAGCTCCTACATTACTCTTGGGTAAATCCCGTCTCGTCCCGTGGACTTACGCCTGTCCAAATGCCTTCACAAGTCATTAATTGCTCTAGCATTACAGGATGTTTATTCTGCTCCTCATCACTGTCTAGCAGCTCAAGGGCTGTTATCTTTGAGAATAAGTGGTCTTACTGTTACAGACTGAGGAGAAGAAGGCTTTAAGTGCCTCAGCCATTTCCTCATCCTTGGTGACAGTGCTGCCCCTTGAGTTCAAAAAAGGATGGACGTTTTACTTGGCCCTCCTTTTGTTGTTAATATATTTACAAAAACACTTCTAATTTTCTTTCACCACAGTGGTCAGATTGAGTTGTAGCTGGGCTTTTGTCTTTCTAATTTTCTCTTTCAATGACCTAATGACATCCTTATACTCTTCCTTAGTTGCCTGCCCTTTCCTCCAAAGATCATAGCCCCCCTCTTTTTCCCCTGAGTTCTAGCAAAGGCTTCCTGTTGAGCCAGGCCAATCTTCTTCCCCAACAGCTCATCCTTCTGCACATAGGCACATTTTATTCCTGCATCTATAAGATTTTCTTCTTATGCTATGTCTAGCCTTCCTGGACCCCTTTATTTCCCAGCAGACTCTGAACCAGTTCCAGAACAGGCCAAAGTCCACCCTCCAGAAGTCCAAGGCAGAGGTTTTGTTGACCCCATTCCTTAATTCGCCAAGAATTGAAAACTCTATCACTATGCCCAGGATGGGCTTTCTGACCACCACATCTCTCACCAATCCCTTCTCTATTCACAAACAGCAGGTCTAATGGGGTCTCAACCCTAGTAGGCTCCCTTACCAGCTGTGACAGGGAATTCCACACACTCCAACAATCTCCTCTCCACTGTGTTGAGTTTCCAGTAGACATCCTGCAGGTTGAAGTCTCCCACAAGAGCAAGAACTGACAATTGTGAAGTATCAGCCAGGCACTTAGAGAATGCTTCATCCACCTCTTCATCATGTTTGGGTGGTCTGTAACAGACTCCCACAAGGATTCTGACTTGTTTGCCTTCCCCCTGATTCTTACCCACAAACACTCAGCCTTATTATCACTATCCTTGAGCTCCATACAGTTGAAACCCTCCCTTAATGTACAGAACCACCCTATCACCTCTCCTTCCTCACCTGACCCTTCTGAAGAGCTTCTAAACATCCATTGCAGCACTCCAGTCATGCCAGTCATTCTGCCATGCTTCTGTAATGGTAACTATGCCACAGGTTTTCTGCTGCACAATGGCCTCCATTTCCTCCTGTTTGTTACCCCTTCTGTGGTCATCTTCTTTAGCTGTGTTATTGATTTCACTGCACTGGCATGCTGCCCCCAGGCTCATCTCTAGTGAGTCTGGTCTTATCCCCTTCTCCCTTCAAACCTATTTTACATCCCTCTCAATCAACCCTTCCAGTTCACAAGCTGGAATCCCCTTCCCACTTTTAGATGTTCCAAGGCTGTCAGGGGATGACTGATTTTTGCCTGTCTCGTGTTTCAATGCCACTCCCTCCTTAACCATGCAGAAGTTCTGGTACAATGAAGGGAATGCTTCATTGCCAAACTATCTACATGAAGGTCAAGGCCTATCAGGATTCCTGAGGTTGTAGAGTGGTCCCAAGGAGCAGGGGGTTGGGCACACCATAACACGGTGTCCGTATTCAAAGTATTCTTCTCTCTACACAGAATTAATTTAAATACCTGATCTTTGACTGCAAAATGATCACCACTGCTTGAATAATCAAGGAACAAGTTAATTGTCCTAAACAAAACATTTTTATGCCACTGAAATTCTGCCTCAGTAATTACAGATGGGAATGACTGTAACCCTGTCACATGAAGGACCACAGTTTTCCACTGCTGTAGTTTTTGGCAGTGGAGACATAACTTCAGGTAAAGAGTACTGACATCTTGTGGCTGGATAAAATAATGGAAAGAACTCTGGTCATAACCCTTATAATTTGTGTTTAGAAGAGCATGTTGCAATTTTAAGAAAAGCTGTTTCATTTGGATGTATCTGTCAGTGGACACAAATGCAAATTTCTAAAATATGCTGTTGTTCTGAAAAGTCTTAAAAGTTAAAGAGAAAAAGAAAAAAAAAGAAGCCTCACCTGAAAATTTTGCTGCTGTTAATGAAGATGCAGTTGTTACTCATAATAGAGTTACTGTTTATTTTAAGATAGTCTTTGGTCAATTAATCTCACATGCACTCTGGATGACTGCTAGTCTCAGTGTCCACCTGAGAGTCTTCATCTCACAGGTTGTTCAGTCCTTGTGAGACTTCCACATACACGTCCCATGCATACACCATTCATATGCCATACTTAATGTTTTTCTTATACCCTTCAGGGTTGTTTCTCTGATCACAGTTAATGGCTACTCAGTTGTTCCAAGGGGGTTTGTCCAATGCTCTGTGGTGAGTAGGTGATTGCTGCAGGAGGCAGGTTTTGGACTTTGTGGACTGACTTTAGAGTTAATTTTCTCATTATGAGTGTTATATAAAGTGAGTCTTTATTGAAGAGGGAAACCTGGACACAATAAAGTCAATGAAGACTAACACTAGTGGTATCAGTGGAGTATGTGCCTTTCCAAAGGCATAACATAAATAGATTAATATTTTACAGGAGTAATTTTAACTTTATAGTCTGGTTTTTGTTGTTGCTTTAAGATAAAATACTAGCCCTAATAAGGACATAATTCTGTTAACTAAAACCAGCACTGCTAGTATTTAATGTGTGACTTTGAGAATGGCTTGCAAACAACAGAAAGTGATGCAAACACCCATTTGATGTTAATGGAGCCAATTAACTGAGTAATAACACCCTGGAAAGCAATAGATTGGGACAATAAAAAGTTATTTTCATCTGATGCTGTTTTCAGTTTGACTGTTTATAGAAATTACATTTAGTTCTGTTTAAAGTAATTTAATCTCCATTTCCTTACTGTATTACAAAGATAGAATAAACACTGTACATGTACATGTCTTTAACAGGAACAAGTGATCCATATGTCAAGTTCAAACTTGGAGGAAAAGAAGTATTTAGAAGTAAAACAGTACACAAGAACCTCAATCCTGTGTGGGAAGAAAAAGCTTACATTCTTATAGATAACCTAAGAGAACCACTGTATATAAAGGTAAGACACCAGCTTACATATGTCTGATAAATTACAATAGAAGAATCATTGGAAGAGTTTAGGTTGTGTGATTTTTGTATAATGAAAAATCTATTGTGCAATAGTATATTACTAAAGACTATTTAGCATGAAAATTATTTAAATTTTGTCTATAGAATGATGATGTCAACATTTTTAAAAGGGGCAAATACAGGCTTTTTTTTTTGTTTCAGCTCATAGTTGTTTTGTATTTCTTTAGTGTGATCTTAGCAGAAGACCAGAGAAAGTAAGCTGTGTTTCATGATAATGGCATCCATTTTATTTATAGAGATATCATTGCATAATGCTGATATGAAGCATAATTTGTCCCTTAAAAGCAATTCATTGCTGAGGTCAGGTTGAGCATTTATTGAGATGTATGCCTGATTCTCCTAAGTTTTCATATTTTCTGTTTGTACGGAATACAGTGAGTTTGTTTCTGTGTTTCATACCATTTTCTGCTCTTAATATTTTTACATTGTAGCTCTTTTTAGTAAATCGCAGGTGGGGGTGACTTTGTCATATTAGAGGCACCAATTATTCTGAAATAACAGACTGCTTGAGTTTAGATTAAAAAGTGGCCAACAGTGTCCTGAGTAATAATCAGCAGTGCCACTAGTATTTCTTAGATGTCCTTATTGGAATGGAAGCTAGAAAAACTGTGACTATTGTTTTATATCCACACAACAGAAAGGCACTTTTCTGGCCCTGGTAGTTTATGGTGATCTATATGCAAAAGTGATTCTTAGTTGTGTAAAACAAAGTAGATAAAAATTATGTTAAAAAAAATGTATTTAGAAAAACTGTAGTCCTAGGATTCAAAATAAAACATGCATACATTGAAAATACTTGAGAAAGTACTGAAGATTGGCTTACCTTTGTAATTCTCTTGGTTGATTTGAAATTACATGATGTTTTAGATCAGTATCAGTCTTAATCTAAAATTCATGACAGAATTTTTAACTGAAATGTCAAATTGTAGATTTTTTTAGTTGAGTAATGCCACTTAAACAGCCTTTGAGTATTAATTAGTACTATGGTTCATGCTTCTCAGATAAAGTATATCCTTACTAGAAAAGCTTGAAAGTTAATTAGAATCCTCAAATGGCATTTTCCTGCCTTTATTATATTTAGTGACTCATAAGGAAGGAACACGTGCCCAGCATAGTGAAAGAAAGAGGAAGATGCAAAGATTTGCAATGTAGCCACCTGGTTTGGTTTACTTTTGCCAAGTACCAGCCCTGCAGTAGGGTGTGTATTTTTTTTCCCTAGGAAAAATATGTCAAGTGGTATAACATCTATCGTGGTTGCACTCTGAACACACTGTGTGAAGTATTTTAGGTTTTACAGCTCGTTCGGATATTTTAAGACTGGCTGAATTTTGCTAAGTCAGCTAAAAATACTTACTTGATGTTTTCATCTTGATAATTTCAATTTGACTTTGCACCATGAACTGAGATTTTATCACTTGTTTTCTTTTCCCACTGGAATGAATAATAGACATCGAAAATGTGAGGGTGCACACTCTGGTAGATGAATGCATATAAGAGATTTATGCTCACATACTTGTATCCAGCCCATTGAGTTTTGCAGCTGTGCTGTAGCCTTTGGGCTGCAGGATTTCTGTTACTGCTGTCTTAACCCCATCCATGTTAAGGTATTTGTAGAAGATGAACACTTTTGCCTCCTGGAAGAGTTTCTGCAGTACAACAGTTGAAATACTTATATTAAAATTGAAGACTTTGAATCTAGTCTTGTCATATCTCAATTAGATTTTCTACTTTCTCCTTAAAAGGCATTCGCAAGTTTCACTTTTACTTGGCTGAAGGTATATTCTAGTACTCTGAAATCCTCATGTTTATTAAAAAAAAAAATAATTTACCTGAAAGTTGATTTTGAAAATTGATTTTTTCCCATTTTTTTCATTTTTTAATTTGTGTTGCAACTTTTCTTTGTTGCTGTCCAACTTTTTTGTTTATTTCCTTGCAATAGCTGCCCTCAGATTATTTGCTATTCTTTTTTTGGATTTAGGAAGGCATAACCCATCTCAAATAGTATCATTCGATGTACTGGTCAGATTCAAGTCTGGATGTCAGTAAATTTATTCAGATATTTGCTCTTTTAGATAGCAAATTAGGAGACAGGGTCCTCATAGTAGAGTATTAATTGTCATTGTTTCCTTGCACATATCTCTTTAGTTTTAATCTTAGATTGTAATATTTCTAACCCTAGAAACTTACACAGCCTTCAAAATGTACAATTATATTATTTCAAATACTGGTGTAAGTGCTATAATAACCCACTTTGCATAACCACATCCTGCCCTCCTGCATCCATTTTGCAGGATTCATAAAGGAATCAATGTATAGGAAATCAGTGATTCTGCTAACTCTATTTATTCCTTTTGATCTTCCTTCTTTCATGTTTATAAAAATGCTTTTTTTTTTTTATAAGATTGATGTCATTCACATGTGTACTCTAGTAGTAGTAGTACTCTAGTACCAGTGTCTCTGCATGACGCAGTCTGACTTACAAACAAGCAGTTTCAAACTTGATTTTCTGTCCAGAAAGTTTCAGGTTACTTTCAGGTACTCATGATTCAACAAGTGAGAGACATGAAGCTACAACTCTGGAAAAGGAGTCTCAAGAATCATTCATAAAGTCAGAAAAGCTCTAAAGAAAGAAAGATTTCTAGTACTGAAAAATGCTCCTGTGCATCATAGGTATTTGATTACGACTTTGGACTTCAAGATGACTTCATTGGTTCAGCATTTTTGGATCTCACTTCACTGGAGTTAAACAGGTATGGCACAAACAAGCCTATGTTCTATATGCCATATATAAGCCATATTTCTATATGTTTATCTGCTAACAGCATGTTTGTGGAGTTGTAGATAGAACATTATGCTAAAAAATAATTATATAAACCTGTACAGCATAAAAATAACCAAGGAAAACCACTTATGTTAAGAAATTACTGTATTATGAATGTTAATTTATTAGCTGCTGCACATTTTTACAGTGTCTATGGAGAGGTTAGTTTTACAACCACTTTAATCTTGTTTTCATACTGGCTTCTCTCACAGCATTAGCACCTAATGTTTGACTTTTTTTTTTCTATTTTTTTAATCCATTAATGTTCAATTTTAAATTTAATTACCTTAGTACATGTAAGTACTTAATACAGAGTAAAAGTATTTAGTATTTTTTATGAGCATTCAGGTAGAAATACTTAAAAGTAGAAACAGGACAAATTTGTGACACTGTTTTTAAGTAGGTTCATATAAATTCAGATACCTTTACTTCTCATGATTGAGAAACTTAATTATCTGAGAGTCTGAAGTCTAAATAAATGCCTAGCTTTTTGTCTCCTAGGCAAACAGATGTTACCTTGAGTCTGAAGGATCCTCATTACCCTGACCATGATCTGGGAAGTATATTCTTATCAGTCCTGTTGGCTCCAGGAGATCAGCGAGAAGCGGTAATTTTAATTATTTTAATTAATGTCATCACTCCTGTGATTGGTCTGTGGTTGGATGACATAAAGCGCAAGAGTAAATCTCAAATTATGAGATTAATTTGATTTTTTAAATTCTTAAGATAACACTGGAATGATGTTTCTGGTATCGTACAGCATACTTCATCTGAATTGAATCCTCCCTTACATAGTAATGGGGGATCCAGATGGATCAGGTAAAGTCGGTTGTAGGTGAATGGTGCTGACTAATATGGAGAAACATCAGCAAACTATTGTTTAAGAATTTTGGAGCTAGTCTGCTGTGTCTAGATAAGAATATTTGAATCCTGTTCCATGTGGAAAATAAAGTTGAAAAAGGAAGTGTTTCTGCTTTTTGGCATTTAATGTTAAAATATCATTTGATGTTTTTCAATTTCTTGAGTTTACATTTCAGTTACAAAATTGGGTGACTTTCTAAGTTTTTTGTAATTCCTTCATCAGTCTTACTTTTCTGAGCTGCATAGTTGTAGGTGAAAATAGTTTCTAAGTTTCCAGATTCTCTTAGCTATGACAAATGCTTTCTATTATATTTTACTAGCTTTTATAAGTTGACTTTTGACATGAGCAGTAGAAACTGAACTATGGCAATAATAGAAGAGATGATATCTCACTCGGAGAGGTTGTAAAATAATGTGGATTCCTTTGGCCTCGGAGACACTGTAGGGGAGCACTTGGACCTTGTAGCTAAATTTTGCCTTAAACAAGCTGTTTCAAGTTAAAGGAGAAACCTCCACTAAGCAATAGATCCTGTGGAAAGCAGGGCAGTGTTTTGTTGGATTTTTTTAATGCCAGTCACTTTCCCACACCACGAGCCACCACTGTGCAGCCACAAAACTCATAAAGTTTACTCAGAAACTTAGCCCAGGCACTCAAACACACAGACAAACATACTCAACCCTGCCCTGCACCTTCAATATGGCTAGATTTCCAGAACCTTCCAGGAAGAAGACTGTTCTGCAAGCTCAGAACTCGTCCAGGAGGAGGTATTGGGGCATTTACTGGAAGAACCAGGGTTATAACCCACCGATTTTCAACATATATGCGGGCCTCTACTTCTGATGGACCAGGACTGTGTATCACAATTATGGGCCAGGATCACCCACGCATCACAGAAGCAACGGGTGGTGATATCTTTGTCTCTCTTCTCCTATCTTCTTTTCTTTCTTTTTCTCTTTTGAATTTTCCTCTCCTAAGATGATTGTATACTCCAAAACAGCTATACACACCTTTTCCAATCCATTAATTTTTTTTTTCTGGTTATGGTTTTAAAGCACTTGCTCTAATTACATTTTTTGTTATATTGCTTATTTAGCATCATTTTGCTTTAATCCCCATCCCTAAGGATCCATTAACAAGTGACAAAGAACCTGGTTGCCCTGCCTCAGGGACAGGTAGCAGCAGAGTCCAAGAAAAAGCATTATTCTGATGAAATTGTCCATGGATATGGTCAGCTGCATGTTTTTTTAAGAACATATATGTTTCTGTAGGCTGCAGTGTGAGACATCATCCTGCTGCATACCTGAGGAATACTGGCAGGTTCTACTAGAGTTCTTTTTACACTTTTCTCCCAGGTAGTATTAAATAGCCTAGTAAGTCAGTTACTGGACTTCGGTGTTTGGTATGTAGTAAGACAGAGATGTAGAACTTTGAAAATGGTTTTATCCTCTGTTAATTTTCCTCATCACATTCTGTTAACACTTAATAAAAATAATGAAATATGGTGGTAATGTGCATCTAGCTTATATAAGCAGTTTTTCTTTTTTTTTTTTTTTTTTTGGCAATATGTTTGTCCATATAACTCAGAATCCTGTCTTGCAAATTTATACCACAAGAGTTTTTGTCACTTAAATTAAGGAATTAAATTAATTTTTGGTAATTTGTGCATTTGAGTAAGACCAGCATTTCTGAATCAGCTGATAATTGCCTTGTTATTCCAAGTTGCTTTAGCACTTTCCTGCCATAATCCTAAATCATGCAGCACCGAAACACTGTATTTTTATGTGGTATACCATCATGTGGACAGCACACTAGTTTCCTTTCTTTGTTATACAGAGAGGATAGCTGCTGTGCTGCCCTATGCTGTCTGCTGTTATACAGCGTGCTCAAGAAAATTACGGGTGAGAAAGTGAAATGAAGACACTACAATGTAACGTTTTCATATGGGTGTTGGTAAATTAGCAACTAAATGTTGAATGTATTGAGAGACCATAGAGTTGCTGGTTAGCAGCTTTTGGAATATCCAGATAACTGGTTGTAATAGGACAAAGAATTGGGTTCGTATTATTACACATTTCATTATTAGCTTTTTTTAGTTTAGCTTGTCACCAAATTTTCTTCCCATTTAAACTGTTATATGGAACTTCATTCTGAAAGTGCCTAAGTTTCCAATTAAGAGTCTGATTCCTAATCTGAAGCTTAGTATTTATTATTAGAAACCAGTCTTCCCAAGATACTGATCTCAGAGCAGTTCTGGCGGAGTTGCAATAAAATCAGAGAATATGTGTGACAACGCAGGGAAGATGACCTGCAAAATTAATATTGAATTGCTGAATGCTAATATGTTAGGGGTTTAATAGTTCAAGGCTCAGTTACCTTTTTACAGTTACCACATATACTTATGTATTTATTAGATTTTTTTTTACTCTCTAAAGAGCAGATATATTACAAAATTTATCACTCCAATTGAACTGTCATCTTTGGTTATTTTTGAAAGGTTTTGTAATAATGAGGATTTTTTATTGAAATGGAAATTATTGAGATCAATAAATTTTCAAATGTTATGTTAGAGGATCAAGATCGATCCTTGTCCACTCTTGAAAATGTGCACCTTATAAAGCAGCAATTAAAGCAATTCCTACATTTCCAGTCTGTGTAGCATGCTGCTTGAATGGTTGCTGCTACCCCTCTACTTTGTTATCTATAGTATCTCTATATAGATAATAATTCGAGTGTAGTTGAAATATATATAAATATATAGATGAAAACCTATGAGCACAGAAGACACAGATACACTGTCTCTTCACTATGTGCATTTTTTTCCTGTCATTGCAAATTTACTTAAATCCTGTTGGTTTGATATCCCTATGTAGCGTACATTTTAAAAATAAATTTTCTTCTGAATAGATTTTATTTTACTCAGATGGTAACTCTAAAATTGCTTGTATAAATTAAGAGTTGCAAGTAATTATGTAATTAGGATAATATTTTACCACTTCACACCACTTACATGTTGTCACACATAAATGGTGTAAAATGGTTAAACTCTAAAGCTGAAGATTCCGGAAATTAACTGGAAGTACTTAAATTGCAGGTACTATAATTCCATATATTTAAAATGAGAATGTTTATTAAGACCATGGGGGAAATTGAAAAAATGAACAGCTTCGAAAAAAGCAGTATTAGCTTTCTCATGTAGCTATAGAAACCACACTGTATATTGATCCTGCATTTTGGGCAGGTCTCTATCCATATTTCAAATTGAGCCCTTTTGAACTGGACTTGCAGTTTGTGATGTGTCGTTTGGTAATTTTTCAATGTGGATTATACTGTCCAAAGAGATCTTTTCACTGCCTGAACTGCAGCAAGGCTGTTTTAGAGGTCATGCACTGATGTGCAGGTAGAGGAAAAGTCTTTTGAGGATGTGATTGTGTGACTGGAGGACAGGTCTTGCAAAGCATTTTATTGGCGTTTCAAAATGATGTAGCTGTATGTTACAGGAAGATGCATCCTGTCACACTGCCTAAGAAATATTGATGCTGCTGGAGGATAAGATACTTCAAGTGCAAGTTTGAAGTTAAATGGAACAAAATCAGGGGCCTAGTTGTACATTGCCACCTGTCTGTGAGAGAGATATTATTGCAAATGAGCTTTTTAAAAAGCATCCAGTTTGACAGAGTAATATAGTTTGTTTCGGATAAAACTTTAAGGTGTGAAAAGAAATTATAGAGGTATTTGGTCCTCAGAGGAGCATTTTTTTACTTATCTTTTTGAAAAAATTCTGATGACGTTCAGATTTTTAGGTGTACTTACTGATGAGATGATCTTGAGAGTTATACCTGGAAAGCCCCATTTCCCCAGATCAAAATATTAGGTTTTGGATTCAGATATCAATTAAAAATATTAACATAAACATATGTTCATATAACTATGTAAAACAATATTACACTGACTAGAAAAGAGGAGTACTTATTTTTGAGTCCTGGTGAACATGAAAACCAGTGCTTAAGTAGTTTACAACTGTGTTTTTTCAGTAGAAGATGTTGGACATAGTTTCAATTATAAGGAGATTCAGTAAACCAGTTGAATAAATAAGAACACATTATTTTATTTTTGTGGTGTATTTTTTGAAGCAAATGCAGAAATAACCTCCAGTTATTGAATATTATTGTAAAAGTATAGGCAGATGATCAAATCAAAATTTCTAGATCATCTTTTCTTAATTATCTTTCACTTTTGCTACCTGGTGCTTGTCCTAAAGCCATAAAAATATGGACATTTAAAGTAATAATCTTGTAATGTCTCATTCAAACTATGTACAGGAATGGAAGCATTAGCATATCTAAAGTTATTAGAATTCCTGTTCTTTTGATTTTTGACATATGAAGGCAATCTGAAAGTTTGTTCTGATTTATGAACAATCATAAATTGTGAATCAAAATAGATTCATGAATTATTTTTATATGACTATAAAAATTAGGAAGTTTTTAGTATTCATGGAAAGTATTTCCAGCCTAATGCAAATAAGTTGCAGTAGCACTAATTCCAACAATTAATTTGTATTGACTTTGTTCTGTTAGCAGTACTTGTCCTTTACATTAATGCAGTGTTTTAATTTTATTGTTTTGGAAGGACCGATAGCTTAGGTAACTAGTGTAAACTAAAAGGACATAAAATAAGTAAATGTGGGAGAAGTATGTGTATATAAAAATCTTTAAACCCACGAGCTCTAAAAATTTGTTGATTTTAACTCTATTTGTAAAAAATAATGTGTTTATGATGTGCTTTCTGTATTTTTTATTAATTTCTCCTTTTGATGACCAGTTTAAAAGAAGTCAAAAGTAGCAACAACTTGATTTTTTTTCCTAGACCTTCTCCAACAAAGCTTTTCTTGTTACTTTAATTCAGACAGTGTTCATTATTTCCTTTTGGATACTGTGCATGCTAGTGTTCTGTTTGTGATTTCGTGCATGTGTACAGGCTTCCTGCGGATTCTGCTTGGTGTTGTAGTCATGGGTGCCTCAATTCATGTGAGTTTTTCTGGTTCTTTTGCCATCAGCATTCAGTACATAGATTCCACCAATGGAAAGCCTGCAGTAAGCAAGTTCTTCAGACCTGCATGTCACCCATATCTTCACTGCAACAGCTGTTCCCTGCCTGAGTCTTACAGGGAGTTTTTGGCTACAGGAAATGACAAAGCCGGTATTTTGATAAGCAGTGTTGACTTGGGACCAGCTGAGGTTGGGAGCAACTGCTCATCACTGGCAGAAATCTAACAAACAAAGAAAATGGAAAAAGGGAAATATACGAGTTCTACTTGGATATTGTTATTTAATGACAATAAAGTTCAAGGCATTCTACTTGGATATTGTTATTTAATGACAATAAAGTTCAAGGCATTGTTTTTTTCCTAAAATAATCCATCCCAAATGATGCTTAGTTTTTTTTGCTCCATATGAAACTATTAACACAAATGTGCTGTCATTTTGCTTGCTGTCTTAAATCACATCACGCATTATTACTATTTATTTGTTTATTTATTTATTTATTTGCTAGAGGGACAGTAATGTCATAGAGAAAAACCCCAACTCAGAGCATGGAATATTTTCAGATAAGTTCCATGTAGATCATACATCCTGATTTGCCCTACGCTCTATGTTTATTTTTTGGCTTCTGAGGATGGGTGTTACAGCTTTAGCTTCTCCTGCTGTAGCTGATAATGATGCCAATGCACTCAACAAGGGTAGTCATACATTACTGTAGCTATTACTCAAACTGAACTCTCAAAGTTGAAGGAATCATGGAGTGGTTTGGTTTGGAAGGGACCTTAACGATCGTCTAGTTCCAACCTCTTCCACTAGATCAGTCTGCTCAGGGCCCCATCCAACCTGGCCTCAAACACTTGCAGGGATGGGGCAGCTACAACTTCCCTGAGCAACAAATTCCAGTGCCTCATCACCCTCATGGTGAAGAATTTTTTCCTAGTATCTAATATAAACCTATATAGTTAATTTAGCTATCAGGCCATATTCTCTAACTTGTTCACAGCCTGGTCAGAACCCTAGTAAAGCTGAGTTTGTGCTCTCACCTGTGCAGGATTCAGAAATGACAAGGGAGGAGCTGTTCTGTGTTGGACAGGACCCAGGAACGCAGATTTTCTTCAGGGCCTGTTGTGAGCCTCAAGCTGTTTAATTCTTTCATGTGTCTTCTGGAAAAATGAGTTAAATGCCATTTCCAGGTTTTTAAAACATTTAGTACCTCTGTATATTTTCCAAAGCCACAGTGCTACAATTATTAACTTACAGCAGAGCCGTTAGGATTTAACTGTCCATAGCAATTTAAAAAGTTTCCTCAACAGCTAGTTGTTTTTCTTCTCACAAAAAGCTATGTATTTTTGAAAAATTTCTGGGTATTTCAAAAATAAACCCCCCAGATGTTTTCTCTCTTTTAATTTTTTTCCCCAAAATATAATTTAATTTCTTAGCAAGGAAAACATTTTCATTTCAAAATTCATTTCCATTTTATGAAAAAGAAAGTGTTTTTGAAATAGTTAATAAAAAATAAAGATTATGTCTGTTTTTCACGACAAAAGTTTCAGTAGAAATTAATGGCCTTTTATTTATTCTTGCTCACTGTCAATAAAGCTGCTAAATCTTACTCAGTTGTGTGAAATAATTTCTCTGCTTTTCCACAGAATTGCTTTAAGCAACATTTGTGTTCACAGATGAACCTCCCACAACCTACTTGAACAGAATGTCTGTTATTTAACGATTAAGGATCTGTCTGTGGACACTTGGTCTCCCAGTATATCAGAGCACAGTGTTTAGCAGTGCCAAGGTTTTACAGATTATTTGGGTAATGGGACAAGGCAACTGAGATTTGGCTTTTTTAAAGAGTGAAGCTGTAATTTTTTTTCTATCTCATGTAAGTAATTATCAAACCAAAGAACTATTTTTACTGCTGTGAAATGAGCAAGCAGTGATAACCTTAAGGATTTTGTAATATATTCATGTCATCAAAGGAATCTCATGTAGGTTTTCTCCTTTGTGGCTACACCTGTGAGTAAAACAGGAGTATTCAAAAAAACTGGAGTACTCTAATATTAAAAAAAGGCTACTAGTCAAGTGTCAGTCAGAATTGAAATCGCTGTCGGTAATGGCACAATCCTTTTTTTTTTCCGTTTTTTAATCTAATTCTTTCTGTCTTCTTTTCTTACAAGTTTACATCATGCTTTTTCTCCAGAAATGAGACTTTCATACCACCCAGAACAGTATGCCTGGATGTGTACAGGGCTGCTACTTGTCAGGATTTATTTCAGTCTTGTGTATCTGTTGCTGGAGTGTACATGTCCCTGCTTCAGTTGTAGTGGTGGTTAAATGTGGCTTACCCTATTTGAGACTGTTGGCTTCCTTTTCTGTATTGCAGAGAAAAGGTAATTAAAATGCTCTATTTTATTTTCAGACAATGCTAATGAGGAAGAGTTGGAAAAGATCAAGTAAGGTAACTTTGTAACTTTTAGCATGTGATCCTCTAGCTTGTGGTGTTTTTTTTTTTTTGTTTTTTTGGTGGTTTTTTTTTTTTTTTTTGGTTTTTCTAGAGCAGCTATGGTTTTTTGTCAAGCATGTCATGTAGGATTGGAAACTTCTGGCACAGGATTTATTGTCCTTCAAAATGTGTTTTAATGACAGTATTTTTTTTGTTTCATCAAATAAACATCATGATATGGTTCAGCTTTTAATATAATCATAAAACCTCCCAACTTTGTTACAGCACTTTAACCTATCTTGAAGTCATCTAGTAACTTCATGTACATGATCAACATGTCCTGATTCCTTTTCTAAAACCATTAATTTCTCATGTGTAAAAAATTTCCTTTTTAAATGTGAACAAAGAATTCATGCCAAAGAGAATCTTTTATTTTCCTATTGCTTATTTCTCTTACTGGTGAGAGTTTTTGTGTGCAAAGTTGACACAGCGAAGCTTCCCGCAGACAAATTTCCCCCATGACTTGTTGCACACAGGTGACAGTGATAGCCAGGCTTTACAAGAGCATAGTGGACTCCACTTTACAGAGCTCTTCAAAGCTCCACAGGCTTTTCTCCTCTTAGGAGTTATGAAAGTGATAAAATAGGAGCAGTGTATGCTCTTTTCCACAAGAGAAAACTGAGAGTTTGACTGTAGTGAAGTACAACCAATTTTTATCTTTTCTTTCCTGCATTGTAAAAAGAAATATATTTACTGCCTAAATCAAGTGAATTAAAATTTCTCAAGTGACTTGAGCTAGTGAGTTAGATTTAGGTTTTTTTAGAAGTTACTGTGTAAAGGTGTTAAAATGAGAAAGGAAAATAAGCAGCTATGTGGTGTGATTCACTTAGTTTGTAAAGTTATTTACTCTTGTAGCATGTTGATGCATAACTTCAAATAGATTATTAATAAACAATGTTGCATATGGTGCTCACCTGACAAATATTTGCACTTTTTAAAACCTATTTGTATATTTAACCTTACAAAATAAAAGAGAGCAGTTTTTGTGATTCTTGGGTTATGGATCGGTTTTTCACAGTCTGCTTCTGGAATGCAGGATAGTACACAATCTGTCCTTTGTGAAACTGGTGAAGCAAAGATACTTGGTGAAGTAATGACATATAGTATTTTGATTCTCATATGATTCATGTAACTTCCTGAAATATCTAAGATGCTCCAAATGAAGAGATAAGGAAGAGCTGTGAAAATGTTAAAGGGTAGAACCGGTTTGCATCATGAAAGTGATGTGTTAACTCCTGATGTGCTGACTATATTGGGTAACAGTTCATCCTCATTGCAAACTGACAAAACTGTGAGCTTCAATAATCCTGAATGAATGATGCAGCATGAGAGTTGGGAATTCTTTAAAGCTCTTCAAGTGAGCTATTCATCCCTGTTCAGCTTTGTTACATGCATTTGATACATTTCATTTAGTAGCTGGCATTTTTGCAAACTGGTATATCAGAATATTTGGCAAAAAGTGAATGCATGGTTTAAACATTGCATATTTTCTAGGGGTGTCTTCACTGAAATAATAATTTAACCTAGAGGTGTAATGCATGTACTATATCTTACATGCATTGCTGTGTTTATGATTTAAATACAGAAGTATGTCAGTCAAAACACAGATCATTTGCCTTGCAGGTCTATTCCAGCATTCCAAATCTTTGATCTGCTGTCAACAAAACAAATTAAAAAATCTTTTATTTACAAAGAATTCCTTCAAAAGACTTGCTGTTCTCTGGGGTGCAGGGTAATCATTATTAAATAAGACTTTTATTTCATTTGCAGATTAAAAAAAAAAGTCTCTAAAAGTAGGTGCCTAACCCTATTGCGTAAGAGAAAGTGCCCTATTTGAGACCATTATTCTTCAAGAAGTCTTATGCTTCTGAGAGCTGAGGAAAAAGCAGAGAATTAATTTTTTTTTAAACATACCATTATAAATTTTCCTAACCCTAATTTTGTGTCTCTCTATAGACTTTATCTGCACTTCTAATAAATGACTTTGTTTTTACAAGTTATGGCACTATTCTTCACTTTTTGAAGTTTGTCCTTGAAGCCTACTTTTTTTGTACCATAGGTAGTTTGAAGTTAAGGTTAGCAATGCAGACCACTATGGCATTGCTTGTGTACATGAACTGCATGTCTAGCTCATGTTTTCCTATGTGACTATAACTATTTAAACAAAGCTATTTCAATGAAGGCAGTACCTCTTAGGCAACATATATTGAGAGAAAGCTCTTTCAGAAACATCAGTTTCACTGAAAATTCTTTTCATCTGAATAAGCATCTACTTTTTCCATTTTTCCATCTGTGGGACAATTACTATTAAATTTAGTTTGAATGTAATCAGACCCCATTCTTATATTAATGAGTCATTAAGGAAACATCAGAAAAACCTTTTAAATGCTTTAATTTAAGGACAGACTGATGAAACAAGTGGTTCAGCATCTTTAGCCAACATATTACGGGAAAAATATATGTAAGATTTATCTGTTATGCCCTCCCAAGTAACATAATTCCAGTAAAATCTGGAGGAAAATGTACTATGTTACCTTTTCTTTTCTTGTGCCCTCTTTTCTGTTTCATATCATCAATGGTAAGTTTAGAACTGAGACCACTAGAAAGTACCAAACAATACTCTGTAATTTGTACTGTTAATATGTGATGAGCTCTTTCAGAGTGACATTGATCAGTTAGAACCAAATGTCCATTCTTTGCAGAGATGAAGATAAATTAGTATCTTTTGCAACAGGTTAAATAAAGATTAAAAATACATTGCCATCCCAAAAATAATAGAATCCTATCATGATTTGGGTTGGAAGAGACCTTAAATACCATTTAGTTCAACCCCACTGCACCTCCCACTAAACCAGCTTGCTCAGACCCCCATAAAATCTGGCCTTGAACACTTCCAGGGGTGAGTATCCCCAGCTTTTCTGGGCAACCTGTTCCAGTGCCTCACCACCCTCACAGTCAAGAATTTCTTCCTAATACCCAATCTCAAGCCACCTTCTGTCAGTTTGAAGCCATTCCCCCTTGTCCTATCACTCCAACCCTTCTCAAGAGTGTCTCTCCAGCTCTCTTGGAGCCCCTTTGGGTACTGGAAAGGGCTCTGAGGTCTCTCCAGATGCTTCTCCATGCTGAACAACCTCAACTCTCTCAGTCTGTCTTCACAGGACACGTGCTCCAACCCTCTGAGCCTCTTTGTGGCCTCCTCTGGATGGACTCTCATAGGTCTATGTCCTTATATTGAGAATCTCAGAGCTGGATGCGCTCCTTCAGATGGTGTCACAACAGAATGGAATAGAGGAGGACAATCACCTCCTTTGACCTGCTGACCACATTTCTCTTGATGCAGCCCAGAAGGGCATCTGTGTCCTTGGCTGCAGCAACATATGAGTAGGTCATGTTGAGCTTCTTATCTGCCAATACCCCGCAAGACCCCCTCCTCAGGCCTCTCAATCCATTCTCTGCCCAGCCTGAATTCGTGCTTGTGTTGGCCCTGACCAAAGTGCAGAACATTCCACTTTGCCTTGTTGAGCTTCATGAGAGTCACATGGACCTCTTCAGTCACAACTGAGAAGCTACTTCTGATAATTACACTTGGAGTTTAAGGAGTGTATTTACTGATTAAAGCAAGTGAATTAAAGTGGTTTTCCTTTGCATTTAGGTAAATATATTTGTTTTAATTCAGCTTTAGAAACTTCTGCACATACTTTGAAAAATAGAACTTAATAACATTTTAAACAAGAATGATTTGCTAAATGAATGGCTTTCAGCTCCTAGCTGCTGACAGTTTTTAAAATTTCTTTTAGAAGCTTTTCTAAGAGTTTGTGTTCCAGTTGCACAAAGTAAAGTGCCAGAACCTATGGCCTTAATAACTGATGGCTTTATGCCCAACTCAAAATATTTAGTTTATGAGGCTCCTGATTTGCATTTTCCTAATATCAAAAATCATTTTTTCTGTTTTAAAATTGAAACAAAATGCTTTTCTACTGGAATGAGATGCCTCTTGAGAAGACAATAAAATTGGAAATAGGAAAAAAAGTATTACAAAGACAAACATAAGCATAAAGTTGTGTCACATTTCTTAATTGAAGGAATTTATGGTCCGTTCAATCTTTCAACCAGAAACTTTGAGCCAAAACTCTGTGGAATTTCAGAATACATGGTAGATTAATTGCATTTGAGCTTTTGTGAAGAATCTTTTCAGACTTAGAAAATACACTTGGTTTTTGTAAGCCATGAGGTTCTAGATGTCCATTTAGCAGCTGTAAATAATGCTTGAAGGAAAGTTACTAAATAATGGAATAGAAGTAAAAAAAGTCAGAATAGATATGCCTGTTTGATAGACATCTAATTATAAAAATTATGCAAATATTTGGTGAGGTTTATATTTGCATTAATTGTATGAGAGTGATAACAGCTGATCCAGCTAACAACAAAAACAGCAGAGTAACATTTCGTCATGGGCGTTTCATGCCTTCATTTTCAAAAGCATGAAGAGTTTCCATCAAGTGTTGGTTGCCACTGTCTTTTTGTATCACATTTATGTCAGCATTAGAACTGTGGTGACATTGGTTATCCCAGACAGTAACAGGATCATCAGGTGACCTGTTGACTTTCACATATATATTGCAGCCACAGTTTCCAAGGGGAATTACTGGGAGAAAGAATGGAGGCAGTTAGGAGTATACTCTCTGAAAACTGCTTCTGCACGCTTTTGTCCTGTATGAATGTTTTTGCCCTGTTCCAGAAAATTCAAGTGAAAATAAAGAGTTGCCACAGTGTGCATCATACTATACCTGAGCTGCATCCGGCAAGTGCACTTAAGTGGAATGCCAAATTATTCAATTTAGGAAACCACAAAAATGAAATGCTGCAAAAGTATGAGCTCTTATTACAAATACTGTAGTGCCTTGATAGCATTACTCTACAGTAGCAGCATCAAATTGCTAGCGCAAATTCCGTAAACCCGATTTAACATGGCAGTTAAAACACTCAGGGTGTAGGGCAGTGTAAGTTTCCCAACTACAGAAATTTAGATTAGCTTCACCTAGAATTAGAATAGCCTAAAATGTAAAATTTAGTTGATAGAAAGTCAAGGAAAGTGTTCTTTTATACTGTAGTAATTATCAGTAGAAGTCCATTTAGGGAACTTTCTTAATTACAATGAGCAAACAATAGGGAGGAATCATCATGATCCCATTGAAGGCATTTTTGTAGCTCAGTGTCTACAAGTTGATGACTTCTACAAGGGGTCATATTTTATGTTGTTTCTAATGTAAAGCATTGCAAATGCATATGACTATCCCTTGATTTTTTTGTTATTTTGTACATAGAACTAGCAGCTGTGTCTACTGGCATTCTCAATCTTTATTTTACATTGTTTATCCAAGCTGTGCAAGCATCCTATAAACTGGGGGAGAAGAATTCTGTTTACCTGAATTTACAGCAGTAATTTGCAACACTGACTTTGATTCACTTTGCTGTATTTTTACATCTGCCGTCTGTTAAGTGATGGAGTGAAGTATTTTGCCTTTCTGTATTTTTTCACTAATTTCTTGGTTGATATTTTATTTAAAACTTCCAAACCAAAGGTTTTTGGGGTTTTTTTGTTNTTTTTTTTTGGTTTTTTTTTTTTTTTTTTTTTTTTTTTTTTTTTTTTTGGATAGAGGTGCCTCTGCAGGACATATGGCTGCATTATTGTTTTGCTTTTAAAAAACTTTAGTATGTTTGTAATAGGCTGCTCTATTTCTGTCTGTTGTGTTCCAGGAGTCAGAGGAGCAGTGTGTCCTAGTGGTGTGTGTAAAAAGAAGATTTAATAAAAGCAGAGTCTGTTTGCACATGCACATGCCAGTGAGAGAGGTGGTGCTTTGCAGGGCATAAGGGCTGATCAATGAAGAAATGAGGTGTGGGAGAGAACAGTGTGTGGAGTTTCTCCATCTCTATATGGGCTAAAGTTTCAAAGGACTCTTAGTTACCCAAAGATAAACAAAAATATGAGGCGATTTTCAAAACTACTGAAAAAATATATCTCTTCTTTTTATGAAAATAGCTCATCAAGAATGTGGTATTGATTATCCTGGGATCAATGTTCGGATTCTGACTAAGCCTAGTTGGTTTCCCATCCTGTAATGTTACCCAGCAGTACCTGAATGCATACAGAGTATTAAGTCATGTTTATTAGATCATCTTTCAGCTCTGACATTTGGCTAGCTGTATTAATCACATTTAACAGAGGGTACAGTTCTGTCAGAAGGTTCTTTCCTGCTGATGCCCCTAGCCCACCCACTACATCACATTTCGACAGAATAGGTGGAACACAAATGAAAGCTATTTTTATCACATAAGAAAATGGTAGGTTTGCATGCTGTTTGTTAAGCATTAAAGCAGTGTATGGATATAAAAATATGTGGGTTTTTCTTTCACAGGCAGCTTTGAGCATCCTTTGGCATGAAAGACTCCTTTTCAGAAGTCAAATTTAAATTTCCTTTTGGAAAAAGAGAGAGAAAGCTTCACTGCATGCAGTCTGCAACTTTCCCACCACCCCCTCTCTTTGAGGGGTTTAGAACATGTCAGGTGGGAGCCACCATGCCTGTATCCTGCATATAAATGCACAAAAATGTGAATAATATAAATAATAGTCTGACATTAATGATGGTTGTGGACCAAGATCTTGATCTTGCTTCTTTTCAAATTGTGGCATTTTATATGAAATATGTAACTTCCTAGCTATTTACAGAGAAATGAAAAGCTGTGCGGTTTCTTCATGTTTTTTTCTGTTTGTGGCACAAGAGTGAGTCTGGACTGCAATACTCACTACATGCTTTCTGAAGAAAACAAGTTGCCTAAGAATAAGTCTTGAGAAACCATCTTTCATAGGAGAAATTGAGAAAGATAGATGCTCATGTCTTTGTTTTATTCTCATGGTTTCCCTTCTGAATTTGTAGTAAACTCACTGTGGGCTGGATTTTACAGGCTTCTTAGATACTTAAAAATGTACCTAGAAATGTGCCTGTCTCACACTGTGAAATTAAATTTGTAAGGGAAGAACTTTAAAATGTGAAATCAGCATTTTTTCATCTATTAGCTTTTCAACAAATTTGACTTGGAATGTGAACATTTTTGTTTTGTTTTGCTTTTGTTCCTACAAGAACCATTATATGAAAAAAGAGATTGTGTCAATATCTGTAATTTCTGAGAGTAAGTGTAACTTTGACAGAAAAAGAGTGTGTTTTCTTGCTTGGAGACAAGAAAAGTGCTGGCTGGAAGTTATTCTTGCTGGAGAAGGCCACACCAGGAAATCTCAATAGCTTTACCTCCAGCAACCTGTACCCTGACTCTTTCAGTATATCTCCCTTTTGCTGTTCCATGTATCTGTGTGTTACCAAAGAAGACAAAAAAGAGCAATCCCATGGTTGACATTCCCTACCTTGAGGAAGAAACAGCCGCAACCAATCCATACCTCTTTTGGCAGCCAGCTGCTTTTCTTCCAGCATAATGAGACATGGTCTCTGGAGCTTCACTGTCAGTCAACATGCCACTGGGCTCTGCATAAAGCTTTGATTGTCGTTGACTGCAAGATGTGGCTCTGACCTGGGAGGGCTTCCACCAGCAGCATGTGGATGCTTGCTCTCAGGCCTCCTGCCTGACTCTTGTAAACTGCTGTCTGACCTGTCTGTCATTTTATATCCAGCTCTTGGTCATCTAGATCTTGCCTTGCCACATTCTATGGAAATTACCCCCACATGAAACTCCTGACTGGTCATAAAAAAATCAGCCCGCTTTATAAGGGGGCAGATGCTCTACTACAGCAAATTATTGCAAGAGCTGCTGAAAAGATGAAATTTAGAACAAGTATAGTCTCTAAATTTTTCTCTTTCTCACTGATAATTAATGAAGTAGAGAGCTATGTGATGATGCTTAAGATTTGCTTCAAAAGAGTTGTAAGTGCAAACTCAGGCTTATTCTCCATGATAGCATCTTGGAAATCATATAGATTCCCATTCAGCTCTTAAAACTCCCCAAAGAACTGAATACTCTTTGCAAAAGAAGTGTCAACCACTGCTTGTATCTCAGTATAAAATATCTTCCTAAACATGTCTGGTCTTCTTTCTGTATCTCTCATCACTTTGTGTTCAGAGCAAAGTCAATGTTGATTATCTACTATCTAGACTTCCTTTTGCTCTGAGCCTTCTGAGAAACTGGAACAAGAAGAAAAAAAGTCAACCACTTCTTCACAAGTCAAGTCCTTGACAATGTTGACGGTATGCCCTCAACAAGATGTGTGTTTGTGCTGAGGATAAACTTAAAGTTTATATAATGCTCCCAAGTTGTAAATGAAATATCTTCTGGCAACTGATTCACCCAATTCTGCCCTAATTTTTGTAGCATGTCTGCTTTTTGTTGCTCCATTGAGCTTCCTGTTGCAGATTAAGTTAAAGATTATTCTTCACACAGTTCCTTGTTTACCTTTGTAGAAACAGTAAGTTTGTGAGAAGTTTCTCTGCAGTCAAAACCTTCACTTTAGGAAGAGAAATCTTTAATAAATATAGTAAAATATTTTCGAAGTAACCATACTATTTGGAATGAATAACCATTAGAAAACACTAATGCATGCCAGTGAAATACCTGCAATATTGCAACAATATGTTAAACAGATTTGCTCCAAGCCCAGTGGCCACAGTTCTCATGTGTCTTCTCTCTGGAGCCTGGCTGAGTGTGACTATAACCCAATCTATTTTCTGCCATTGTCTGTGGGTAATAAAATAAAACCCCTGCACTGGGCACCTCTGTAGCTGTAATCATCCAAAGGTGTTTACCATCTAAAAGTCTCAAACCAAATCTGCACTGAAACTCTCTTACAGGCATACTGGAGGTCTGTGAGGGATGAAGCCAGGCATGCAAGACCTGCATGAATGGAGAGCTGCTGAGCCCACAAAGCCTTTGTTACTCAAACTACATTGCCTAATAAAGAAAATGCATATATTTGATATAGTTACAGCAGAATATACATGCAGACTTGCTTTTTTTGATTCCTTGAGAAAATAATTTGCAAGTTTAAATATTGGTTTTCTATCTAGTGTTCTGATTATAGATAAGGTAGTCTTGAATGAATAAAATTTCAGAGTAGAAAGGAGAACCTTTACCAACATTACTTCGCAGATGCACTCGAGACACATTTGCCTTCCTAAGGACTTCAAAGGTGATTCACCAGTTCTGGTACCTTGTACCCACTGTAGCTCAGAGCAAACTGGAAATAATTTTAAGTTACTCAAGTTTATAGCCTCCTGCTGTCAAAACCCCAGTGGAGTTCATTGACAAAACCTATAGCTGCTTAGTTTGTGTGTGTGAATTTTCTTTTAACCCCCAAAATCAGTGGCTGAGGGTTCACAAGTCCACTCGTTTCTGCACAGTTCTGAACAGAGGTTCTGTTGTTTTCAAACTCTTGAACTTATGTGCTGGTACTTAATTCATGTTTCTGAGAATACCACGTCATTTTAGAGGCAGAGATAGTGCAGTTTATTGAATTATTTTTCCTTGATCTGTTTTTCTCACTGTGGCTTTATATTATGTTATTCTAATGGAAGTTTCATATTCTCACTGTGGTTTTATGTTTATAAGCATAGAGTTTTTTCACATTCATTCACTCATATGCTTCTAATAGAGGAGACTTTCTAACATTTATTTTCATTCTATCAACAGAGGGACAAATGAAGCAGAAAGAGCACCCTTTTTTAAAATGAACATTTCCTTGAGTAGCATTTGTTCTGCTTCCTTCTGAAAATGCAGCATATGACATTACCTGCGTAATTGTCACTATTTTATTACTCTCCAAGTAATTCTTTGCAATATAGTTTACATATGTACTGTCAAATAGCTTCAAAATGGCTTAAGATGGTTGTTTTACATTCACAGGTTCATGAAATAGAACATTAAAAAGCAGGGGAAAATTTAGAAATGTGTTAACTAAATCTATGCTTTTGTTTCCCTAAAGTTTCAGACCCAGAGCTTACGTCTCTCAGACCTGCACAGAAAGTCTCAGTTATGGAGAGGGATAGTTAGTGTTACCTTAATAGAAGGTCGTGAACTTAAGGCGATGGATGCCAATGGCCTCAGTGATCCTTATGTGAAGTTTCGTTTGGGGCATCAGAAGTACAAGAGCAAGGTAATATTAGCTGTGACTGAATTTTTTTTTTAAATGCTTTCTTTCTGTTTGGTGTTTTTTTGCTTGTATGACTTTCACTAGTGATGGAGATTTATTGTTGTAATAATTACCTGTTAGAGCACCTGGAACTTTGTTTAGATGTTTCTTTTTGTTTTATTGTAAAAAAAAAAGTACTGGATGGGAAAAGATGTAGCACTGAAAAATGTGTGTTTGCAGGAGGACACAGGTAATACTCCGTACAGTCTGTGTTGGCATTTATTTACTGTTAGGGGTCATTCATGGCAGGGAAGAGATGCAGAGTGATTCTGACTTGCTCTTCCTGGCTTGATGCTAGGTGCCTCTTGGACCCTTTGCATTGTCTTTTTCTCAAACCATGTCATACTTATATTCTCACTTTCCTCTTCATGTCCTTAGCAGCAAGTTTCACTGAAGTTTTCCTTATGTGTGAGCTTCACAGCTAGAGAGGATTAATCGGGGAGATAATTATTGTGAAGACTTGCTCGGCTTTCTTGCTATTATTTTTTTTATTCTCTTGGTTCCTACTGTTTTGAAAATTGCTGTTTATGAAAGATGCTGGGACTGCTGATGATGCACATGACCTTCCTCTTTCGATGGCCGTGATAGCCATGGTTTTCACAGCCAGATGCAGGGTAAATTGAGGAAGAGGGCAGGGACATTAACTTATCTTATTTGCAGACCTCTGAGCCTGCATTAGGGCCTCTTAATTTGAAATCAGATGAAATCAAGTTTCATGCTTTTGTGAGTTAAAAATTTTCATTATCCTTGCTGAATTTTCCTTTTTGCCAAGCCAGTAGAACCGGTGGTTGTAGGAAGTAGTGTTTGCTAAATAGGGAAGACATTAGAGGTTTTCTGTTCTTGCTCAGTAGAGGTGTGACTACTGTGAATACTGCTTTTGCAGTACTGTAGAAAATTCTGCACGCTTTCTGTTCTTAACAGTGTGGTCAGAAATATATGGACTGAAATCTATTGAAGTAGCTACTTTCATCAGAGTTTCAAAGGAAGGGAAGTAAAATACAGTCTTGGGAATGAACTAATTTTATTCCATAGAAAGTAAACCCTAGTATCATGTTTCTCCCAGTATTATTACAGCTGGGGAAAAAGGACATGATACAATTGTTTAAGTATTTACAGTCACCAACTACTTTTCATTGCAGGTGCTTTGTTTATGTTTGGGCTCAGAAACATAACTTTACAGCTAACTGTCACTTCACAGAGGACATAATTTTTCTGCAGAGAAAGAGCTCTGTTCCCAGGGCAAATCCTTTGTTCAGGAGGCTTTTGAAGCTGACAGGTTGCAGGATTTTGGAGGCTGCTATTACATCAGAAAGGCATGAGAGAACTGGCTAGTAGTCTTTCCTAACTACTAGTTTTTAATTCTCGCTGCTTGAGATACTAGTGCTGCAGACAGAAAAAGCCTCCTGAACAGACTCTAATGATCAAATTTACAATTTAAGCAAGTGTATGCCTACACAATGGAATATTACTTTCTTTTTGTTCTCCTTTCAGATTGTTCCAAAAACTTTGAATCCTCAGTGGAGGGAGCAATTTGACTTTCATCTCTATGAAGAACGAGGTGGAATTATTGATATTACTGTGTGGGACAGAGATGCTGGCAAAAGGGATGATTTCATTGGCAGGTTTGTGCAGTTCTAGCCTTCGTGTTCCATGGGGATGAGTAAAATGAGCCTTGCCATTGAAACTGGCTTATGATAGTTTTTTCTTGGTTTCTTCTTCGGTTGGTTTTTTTGTATTGTTTTTTTTTAAGTTTGGGGAGGATTTTCTGCAATGTTCCAGTACAGTTTGCTGTATTGATGTAATTCTTTACATTGATGATGTAATTTTTATTGACCAGTAGGTGGCAGCTTTTGCCAATTGATAGACTGAGGTATTCAAAAATAAGAATCCCCTGTTTAGAGCAATTACCAAGGTGCAGGAAGTTCCACACAGCAACATCCAGCTTGGAGGAGAAACAAATCTTTTGGCTTGATGCTTAAGACCAAATTTATGTACCAGTCTATATGGTAAATGAAAATACAGTTGAAGGGCTACACACATATTTTGGGACAAAGAATCATTCACCTAATTCACATTCAGGAAAAGCCTGGGAGTTCAAGGAATACCTTGTGTTTGTATGGCTGTGCTCCATTTTACAGAATAGGAAGTGGCATCAACTGTTAGCTAATAAGGGTCTTATAGCTGCTTGTGCTTATAGCTGCTACAAAGTAGGTGCTATTTGGAAAGCTCAGATATTTGTTTAATTCATATTTTCCTTGATATCCATACAGTCATAATAATAGTACTAATAATTAATAATTATTAATCCTATATATTTTGATTGGAGGCGCATTTTATTGGAGGTGCTTTCACTAGGACCTTGATACTTTTAACTAGCAAAATTCTTTTTTTTTTCTATAGTTAAAATCAGGAATAGAAATCCCACAGACCAAGTCATGTACTTTTTTTGACAATGTGGCAATGTTTCTACTGACATTTTCCTCCCTCTCATTCCATTTAGGATAATGGTTTTCTTTGTCAAATTAGATCAGTTTAATAATATTCTGTGTTTATTTCCTACTATAAATTGTTTGAACTCAGATTACATACAGTTCGTGGCAAGCAAATAGCTTTAATATGAATAAAAACACTTTTCAAAAGTATACACGGTAGGATTTTGTTTTATATGATGAAATCCAATGTATTGAGTGATTTTTGAAGTTTATATTGTATTCTTTTCCCTTGTTTTATTTTCATTGGCATACATGATAATAATAATATTTTTCTGAAGTAATGTACTAATTTAGTTCTATGTCAATGTGTTATATACCTTGGAAAATTATTCCAGTTTTCTTCTTAATTTTAACCTTCTTATGAAAAGCTGGTAAGAAGTTTTTGTGAGTGATTTTTCAGAACATCATCATCCAAGCACCACTTGCTGAAATCTTACTGCTCTTGATTTTTGTGACCCCTCTGTCAGTGTACATATAATCCCTCTTCATTTTGTCCTTGCAGACACTCTCTCGTTTCACCTTCTGTTGGTACCTTATCTCTGGTAATGCAACCTGCAAAAAAATTCCTCTCCATGGAGATTTCCATGAAAAACTGTCATTTGTCGAGCTCAATCTGAATACGAAAATAGGTCTTAATATTCCCCCTCCCTGATATACTTTTCCAGTCACTGCAGATAAAAATCACCAACACCTGACAGCTCCACTTAATGCTGACCTCTCTTCCCCAGTTTCTCCTTTCAAGGCAGCCCCTAAAAGCTGGAAATACTTTGGTGCACACACTACAGACTTGCTCTGTGTGTGTGTTATGATAAGTGTATATTAATTTTGGAAAGCACAACTGAGTTGTGCTCCATGACTAAGGCTCTATAGCTTTCAAGGTACACATAAGTTGAATATTTTGATTCAGGTTCCAGAAGAAGTGATAATGAGTCTGTGGGAGGGAAACAAAAGACTTCCTGGTAGTGTTCTATCATGGCTCAAGAATGAAGAGTAATCCATTTCATCTTGCTGCAGTCTTCCTGCTTGCTTGAATACTGTGCAAGTAGCAGCTGTAATATTATATAAGAATATTTCTATTATATGCAAGTGAAAGCAATTGTTTCCTGAAGATGTCCTGCCTGGCCAAAATATGGCTAGGAAGAAGGCACACGAGATTGAAGATATCCTATTCACCAAGGATAAGAACTGACCAAACTGAGGAAAAGTTTCCCAGCTGGAAAGTAGAAAGAAAAAGATTCCAGGATCTTCCTGGAAAATAGCATAGGAAACCTGTGTTTTTACTGTGCTAAGCTCAGTTACTTGCAAATTCTGTTCTAAACCAGAATGCTGTAAAGTCTTCTGGAATGATACCATGTCTCAGCTGCACCTTGGTGAAATAAAAGAAGTGGGAAATCAGAGACATATGCTTCTGTGGGCCTTGTATGTATCATTGTACTGTTAGGCTGGAGCATGGTAAGGGCCAGGTGAAAGCTGGGAGTGTGACATGTGGCAATGATGTGTGCTCAGATTGCGAGGGGTTGGGCTTGCAATCCATTTCTGAGGGCAGGAAGATGCAGGAAAGATGTTTGAGAAGGTTGAGGACATGGAAGTGAGATTCTGGTTTTGGGGTGGCAAAGATGGAAGTGGAAGGGGTGGTTTGTAAGATCTCCCTGTAAGAGGATGGAAGATCTCCCTTGTGAGAGAGAGGAAAGTGTTAAGAGGATGAGTGACAGCATGGCATCCTAGTTCAGAAAAGCAAAAGGAGATGTCTCTCACTGAAGTAGCATAAAGCTCTGTCTTCATCCTGATGCCCAGGCATGTTCAGTATGGCAGTTCCTGAAATGAAATGCTGACTGGTTGATTTCCATTCTTAACTTGGAGCATTTTGCGTTTATAAAATACGTTTGAATTTCAGTTGTGTGCATTCTCCATGAGAGTTTAAAGGTTGTAGCCCCTTGTGAAATTCCATCTTTGAATACTCTAAAAAACCCCAAGCCCTAGAAGCAATTCAGTGTTTATTTCGGTATTTCAAAAGCCTGGGAAAAGACCTCATACAAAAGCTGTGTGGAAAATGTATTTCCAATCATGTGCTGATTTGTATGAGAAAACACTGGTTTTGACCAGAACTGAGCTGCATTTTACAGGAGGTAAATTCTGGCATTCTTCTGAACATAATATTTAAAAAAAAAAAAAAAAAATCAACATTCCAGGACCAAAACCACGAGGTCTGGAGTTTGTTTTTATGGAAAGCACCAGGAGCTACAGCCACATGGGCAGCCTTCTTCCATTTAAAGGATCACGTAGACTTGCATATGTGGCATTAGTCATTGCTTCACCTGTTAACTAGGAATATGTATGTATGTGCATATATTTTTTCAGTGTAAGTATATTTAATATTCACATGTTTTTGCTATAAGCAAATAATTTATGTTCTATATTGAGTCAATATGCTCCTGTGATTAAAAACATACTGCAGTAAGTTTATGTAAGTAATACCAAGATCAAAATGATGGTGATTTTAATCGTCATGTAATTATTTAGCTTTCTTATCATTTATGTTTTTGAAGGCAATTCTGACTGTCACCTTTACGATAATCAGTTAATAAATCCTCATGACTGTTACACCTTTATGCATAGCACTAATCTGAACAAATGGGCTGCTGACAGCTGCAATAAATTACCAAGAATGAGTGCTGTCAGAGAACAAGTTGTTTCTGTGAACATAGAGAATAAGTAAATCCCATGTCATGCAATTTTATTCAGCCAAAGTTATTTGCAATCCAGTGCAGCGGGATTTATAGCATTATTAATTGGTATGAAAAATGCACGTTTATCTTTAAAATGACATTGACTTTTGCTTTTATTTTGTGCCAGGAAATTACTGCTGACTTCATCTATATCTATTTTCATAAGTATTTATAGATGCTATTGTCTTTTTCCCCCATCTGATGCAAATTAAGAAAAAAAGACCTTGTGTGCAGCATATTCAATAAGGCTGTGTATTAATTTTATCTGTAGCAGATTGAAATTTCCCATAATCTCTCTAAATATTGTCATAAAAATTCAGATTTATGTTGTGAACATCCATATACTGGCTCTTATGAAATACAAAAGTTACAATATTGAAAATTAAGTATTTAAGTTTACAATATTTAATCTACTATACCTTGTCTGTTTATTCTTGTCATGGTAACACAGCCATAGAGTGGTTTTTGGGTATACATAAATACAGATAATGTGCGACTATGACTCCATGATTAATCTGAAAATATGGGAATATGCAATCAAAGTTCAAAATTAAAGTGAGATTGTATTTTTAAAATACAAAATTATAAAGTATTTATGGTTTGGGGATTTTTTCCCCCCACTGATGTTTATGTAATTTTGCTGTGGGAACTGAACATTATCATAGAGAACTGAGTGATACTATAAAGTTGCATATGAGTGCTCCAACATGCATGTAAAGCTGGATGAAATACGCTACTGCAAGTGTTTCTTCCCAGATCTTTTTCTAGAGATGTTGTGGAGACTGTGATTTGTATTAAAATACTGGCAATTTTCTGTTGCCCAGGAAGAAGGTTTTGAATAGTATGTGCGAAGTCCATGTTAATGTTAAGTTGCCAAGTCTTGAAGTTTTCTCAATTTTGCAGAACTCTGTGGACAAGATGGCTACCTCTGGAAATGTAAATACTAATTTATTATGCTGGTCTTTCAAAAGTGTTTTTTGCATCACAGTTTGAAAATTTCTTCATCTTGAAGTAACTCTAGAAAGATGTATTATATTAAAAATGTAAACATAATGGTCAATATGACGTTGTGATTTAAGACTTGAACTATGTACACATGTGAATTACACAGCAATTCTGCACAAACACAGAAGAGCACTCAACCAATAGTCTGTCTGTATAATCGTTTGTTGATTATACATTATGACTAAAGTTAAATTAATGGCAAATGCATTTCTTGATGTAAAATAAATATTTTGCCTGAAGCATTAAAATCTAAAAATGCTACTGCCAGGTCTGCCTTTGAAAAATCCTGTGATGTGCTGAGCCATATTAATTTCTGATTGTTGTCAAAAGGAGACAGATGTAATACCGCATCTCAAAATTTGGCCTTTAGGTATTCTATACCTTATTTATTCCTAGGTCAGCACATCTTTACTCTACTAATGCGGAGACACTTTCTGTTCTGCTGGAAAGCCAAAAAAATTTCAGTTTTTGCTCACAAATCTTCAGTAACTTTCTGTTACCAGATACTTTATTATTTACAGCTCTTACTGACAGTTGTTATTATCGTGTTCTGATGCAAAATTGATAGTATTACCCACCTGCATCTCTCTCTATTCTGAGATACAGAATGCTGCACACAAGCTGGGCCATTTATGAATGCTTCTTCTGACCCCTGTGTCTTTTCACATATGCAAATCTACTTGCTGAAGAGTGGCAAAATAAGAGGAAGGGAGAAGGAAATATGGAATGCCCAGCTTCGACATGAGGAACATGACAGTGTGTAGAAAATGGTGAAGAGTGCAAATAGGGTTTTGTGACGATTTATGAAAGGCACAGATTGGAGTTGTGTGAAAGCTCTTGCAAAATTTCTTGGGCCAAATAGTGAGGAGAGAACTATATAGGGAGACATAATGTTCATCAAAGCAATAGACTGATTTAGCAGATGAAAATTTTGTTGCAGAGAAATTGCACTGAAGACAGCACTAATAGTCTGTAGTATGTGGTTGTGCCATGGGAACAACCTAGGAAATATCACATCATAAACCAATTGTAAGTAATTTCTGCCTGTGCAATATCAAAAGTAAATCTGTAGTTTTATAGTGAAGAACTATGCTTAGGAAAAAGTTAATCTGTCATTTCAAAATCCATCAACAGGGTATTGTGGCATGGACTGTATTTCTTTTAGCAAGCTATAAACAGTAATTCTGTATTCATGCATTGCTTGCTGACTGGTGAAATCATATTTCATGGAGCTCTCATATTTTTGTTACCATAACTGACTCACCCCAAACTGCTGGGCTCTTTTCCTACATTCCATGTGTTGCTACGTGGCAACTGACAGCACTGTTCTTCACGTCCTGCTGAAGCCCTCCCAGCTTCCCAGGGATCCCCTCCAGCTTCCCCAGCTAAGCACCACTCTTGTCCTTAGTCAATGTCCTACTTAGCTGAGGTACAGTCTCCAGCCCCTTTGGGAGCTTCCCTGGTTTTCTATCTATCACCTCTATCAACCACCACAAGCATCAGGTGGAGTCCGTAATTTAATTTCTTTCTCATTATCTTTACGGTTAAAAATGTCACGCTCTGATTCTTCCAAGAAATTCACATTATTGCAGTCAACACTCAGTGTTTCTGAGATATGTCATTTTCTGCTAGTGCTTTGCAAAATTTGCCCTCTCCTTTTGTTTCTTGGTTTTACTGGAATATTTTACTCTGCACATAAAGGATATGGAGTCTCACAAATTGTAGCAGTTCATGCCTTGCTGCTTCTGATGTGTGTCCAGCTCAGTTCTAATTGTGGAATCACACAGTTTCCTCTCCTTGGCATCCTTTGGAGCAGCATAGACCTGGATCACAGTGGAGTTAAAAATCTGTGTTCCTGAACAAGTCATGATGGTAATTAAGTTGCCTGGTTTGTAGCCAAGTGGTGCTTTTCTGTCCCTATCACTTAGGATTGTGCCAGTTCCTCTTTTATGCTTTATTTTGTCATGTGAGAAAACGATCTCACTATCTGCTGTCTCTCACTTGCCTGGCCACCTGGCTTTTAAGAGGCCTTCTATGTCATGTCGCTACCTTTGTAATTCATTCATTAGCAAGAATATTTCACCAGGGTGCCAACACAGTCTTACATTCCAGGTTCTGTTAGAACTAAAGAGGGGAGGTGATTTTTACCTGTTAGACATGCTGATAATAAAATACTACATATAGTTCTGCCTTCCACACTTTAAAAAGGATGCAGGAGAATTTCAGTGGATCAGAAAAGTTACAAAAAGTCATTTGAGGGCTGTAGGAGATATGTTCCCAGGAAATGTATAGGGAGCTGAAGGTGTTTAGCATATCAAAAGGAAGATCAAGAAGAGATATGATTATAGTGTATGAGTTCCTTCACTAGAAGAAAACATGAAACACTAAAGGGTTTTTCAACTGGTAAGGAAAGGCATAAAAAGAACCAAAGGCCAGATATATTCAAATTAAAAATAAATCTGAAATACATTTCTAAAATTTTATGTGATTAACACACTGAACAGTTTCAGACAAGTGGTAGATTCCCCTTGAACCTTCAAATCTTCCTCCATGGGAGCTGTACCCTGTTTTTGCGCAATTTATCTGCGATAACTTTGGCACGTGAGCTTGATGCACTTTTGTGGTTTCTTTCCCTTCTGATCTCTCAAGGCCTGAAAATCCAGATACACATGGTGCCTGGTAGTGTTCATATGCAGAACTGATAAGTGGGATACATGCCCCAGCCAGCCAGGGGAATTGTTCCAGTGCTCCTGCCCACCACTTGTAGTGCTGATACACTAAAGAGTGCACTAAAGGGGCTGTACAGCACGGAAGATACAGAAAAACTCAAACTGTCCTAAAAACTACAGTTCCCTGCAATGTGATTTATAGTCATGCTTGGAAATCTGCCTGTGGAGTTCATAGCAGTTTTTGTCCCTAATTCTTCAGGCTGATCTCATTACAGGTGGAAATAGTCTTTTCCTTTAGCAGCAGCACGTAAATTGTAATTCCTTAAGAAACAGGATTACTAAGGAAACAAAGTCACTATATTCTCACGTTTTCAATGTGACAGCTGCTGGTCATGTCCAACTTATGGTCATCTCAAAATGGCTATAATTTTTCATGGTCCTCAGTTGGAGAAAACAGGACAAAAATTTCTCACTCATTCTGCACCACTTTTTGATAACATACAAGTTTACCTTCAATCTCACAGCATCTTTGTCCCCCATGGAGACATCTGTAGGAGACAAATGTCTTTTTAGAGAACATCTTAACTGATATAAAAGTCAGCACTGCTAAAGCTTTAAAGCTTGGAATATTTGTATATAATACCAGTAAAATATAAAGAAATGTTGTCAACTTGAACTTTCCAAAGATATTTACGTTTGGAAAATGGATATTTCTCAAACAGATACTTACTTTTGGAAGTGTTTTGTTAGCTTCAGTCCTTCTAAGGAAATGTAATACAAAAAGGAGTTTTGCAGTTTTCCTGCTGGAGTCTGTCAAGGTTATCCTAGGATAGGGTCAGTAGTTAGGTAACACCTTAATAAAATCAGACTTCCATCACTGTTTTTGGTCCCATACAAAGATCTGGTGAGGACAGAAGAGATCAGATAAAAGATTACTTGATTTTTTTTTTTTTAATAATTTGGCATTAATTTCATAATTTTTATCATGAAAAAATCAACTACTAATGGGAAAAAAATGTGGTTTTTCTTATAGTGTCTGTAGATTGGAAAGTCTTATCACTTTACTGAATCACATGTGTTGTAAATACATTCCCCTTATGCTGGATGCTCCTTGACCCTCAACACTTTCAAGTCAGAGATATATAAACTACATCTCCTGCAAGGCCAGGGGAGAGGATCTGGCACAGGGTAAGGAATCTGCTTTCACCTGACCATGTGCGCATAGAGACGCTCTTAACCTGGCTGTCTATAAAGCACAAAGGTGACAGTCCTTAATGGGAGAACCATATATTTTTATCCAATTATCTGAGGGCCCTTGAGAGGATAATTTTCCTTTAAAACTGTTAAGGCTTTTACTGGAAAAAATTTCCTAGATCACTTCCTATCCTTTGTATGATTTTAGGAAATAACAAGCTGGTGATGGTCTGGTCATGAAGATTTATCAAGCAGGTGATAGATACATATTTCTCAGGTAATCTGTTCTAGATATGGTGCTATTAGGAATATTTCATGGCTGCAGGAAAGGTGTACAGGTGAAGTCAAATTGTTGGTTGCTTCTTTTAGCCTAAATAAAAAAAATTGTATGGACTTCTCACTTTGCTAAAATGTTATAACTTCAAGAATTTAAGAAATTGTGTCTTGTAGCCCTGATGTACACCCTGTAATTTTACACTCATTGCTTTTTTCTGATTGATATATGTGGGGTAGCTTTTGTTGCCTGTTTTGATGCCTATTTCTGCATTACTGGCATTAAAATGGCTTTCTGATTCTTTTACTGACTTTAAGAGAGTTTAGACTGGTTCTTTAAATGATTATTGTTTGAAGACTCCATATTATTTCTGAGTCATATTTTTCAAGGGTATCTGTTTTGAAATTAACTATCAAAGAATATTTAATACCAGGGGTGTTTTAACCTACTAGAGCTTCAAATGCTTTGATTACAATATTTCCTATCTTAAGGAGGGCTTTATATTCCTCACTGCATCGTAAATAAAAATTTGACCATTTATATACACGTATAAAACTTGTATTGGCTATTAGCCTGCACTGATAGCAACAGCTCTATTTTTTCTTACTATTGTTAATTTAATTTCTCATTTCCTATCATCCAAAGAGGTCAAAATTGAAAGAAAACATTAAGCTCAGAATGCAACATGAGTTAGAAATTTTTTCATTGTGAAATAATTGAACATTGTTACCTTATGAGTTTTGCATGAGTTTAAGCAGGTGCACAACAGGCAGTAAATGTCTTTCAAAAAATAAGACAGTTTTTCTGTAGTAAATCTAATCTGCCTGTGATAGCACAATGTTCATTTTATGAAGCTGCATTTATTCTCATAATTGGCTATTTCCTATGCTTAAATGGCTGTTTATTCATGTCTCCCACCTTTTTCTCTGTTTATTGGCCCTGCAGTGACCACATTATCTTTGTCTTCAAAATCAATTGACATTTTATGAAAAGAGTTTTCTAGATGTTTAGTTTATTGAATTAGTGGCATATAGTACATGTGCTTGTCACATTAAATCATTGCTGTTGAAAATAGAGTATTCAGTGGCTAAACTATACATAGAATGTATTAATTTATTTCAGTACTATGACTGCTTTTATTTAGAGCAAAATGTTGGCAAAACTCATTTTGGGGTGCTGTAAGTATTCAAAATAGTGCGTTTTCACAGAAATTCCTGTCCATGCAAGCTGGCCTTACATTTGACACAGGCATTGAATTTCTATACATGCTCAGAGTTGCTATCTAGAAAAGCTGAAACTTATACAAATCAAAGTATTAAAACATCTAAATTGTGCACTAATTACTAATACTAAGACGTTGTTTTGTTTTAAAGGTTATAGTCAGCTCTTTAGTAGCAGAGATACTGTTTTTCCTTCCTTGCTTTGCCTTATATTTCTAAAGATATTGCAATGCTGTTTGCTGTCTGGCACGTATGGAATCATTCTTCATTAGTTCAGTGTATGCTACGGCCAGAGTTACTCAAAAGGGGATCAAGCAGGGCAGATTGGCTTCAGCCACTCTGCATACACTCTGCACAGTTGTATGTAGTCCCTGCTCATCACAACCTGAGACTTTTTATTATATAGGGGATTGTGGCATCAGATTTTACTCTGGGTGCCTGCACAAAGATTTGACCTACACACAGCTTACTGCATGAGAGCTGAGCATTTCAAGAGGTGCTGAAGCTGTTTTCCTATGTTCTGTCATCTTTGCGCCATCACGATTAAGTCCATGAACAATATTATTTAAGAGTGGGTTTTAACTGTTGTTAGGTGCAAAACTGTTCTCATGAAAACTTAGTTTTGTGTTTATACAAGAGGTGTAATTAAAAGTAAAATTTGCATCTGAAGCTGGATTTTTAAAAATTCTCTTTGACTGCATGTGAGTAAAAAATATTGGCTAATGTTGTCTCCAGTGTCTTTACATTCTTATTAATACTGATTTTTCACTTCAAAACTGTTTGTGTAGCTCCCAAAAAAAAAGGAAACAAGTGGCATAGGTAAAAGCTGAAGAGAAATTCAGAACTTTTTTCAGAAGTGGGGTGGGAGTGTCTACTTTCTTGGGTTTTTTTGTCCATTTCAATGCAAGCAAGCCAATGTGCTTTTGTTTGATGTGAGAAAAACCACATGCTGATGGAGAATGTGTGTTTCTAGGTGCCAGGTTGACCTGTCGACCCTGAATAAAGAACAAACCCACAAGCTGGAGATGCCGCTGGAGGAGGGAGAGGGTTTCCTGGTGTTGCTGGTCACTCTCACAGCCTCAGCTGCAGTCACTATCTCTGACCTCTCCATCAACTCCCTGGAGGACCAGAAGGAGCGAGAGGAGATACTGAAGAGATATGTATGAAGTTCTCTTTCACCCTTTGTTAGCAAAATATTGGCCTATATGAAAAATAACTATCATGAGGGGAAAATCTAAGTTTATCTCTTCTATTCTAATCACACCTAGCCAATGACAATAATTTAAATTACTTACTAATATACAAATAGTTTCAGCCGGTACAGGTAACATCAAGAAGGGTACAAATGCTCCTCATATAATAAGATGTTTTTTACATGGTAATTCAACTGTTTGATAAGGTGTCACATACAAAAGGAAGCTAATTTTACTGCCTTGCAGATAGTTTTTACAAAGGACAAAGTAACTAAGAGATCATTCAGCAACTGTTCAGCACAGTTTCTAGTGATAGTTTACTGCCAAATAGTCTGAGGTGCTAATGGTTTTCAGCTTTTTTTGGATCATCTGTTAAAGGGCAAGAAAACTAATTTATTGTCTTCGTATTAGAGACTGAAGCACATCAAAATAGTTGTTTCAAACAATGTTTCCATTTAAAAATATTCTGAAGCAAATTATTTTAATTTCCCAGCGTCCTCACATTACATAGAATCTTTGTAGTTTTATCAAAGCAACAGAGAGGGGAGCTCTTACTCCAGCATTTGCTAATACCTAAATCACTAAAAGTAACTGTCTTACTACACACGAAGAAAGAGAGGAAAAAAAATGCTATTTCCACTTGCAATTACAAAGCTTTTATTGTACAATGCTGCCAGGTGTTTAGAAGGGCTTCTCTAGACACTCAGCCATTAAACCAAGCTCTGACTATCAAAGAGGCTGCTTAATTTATTTTTAAGATTTTAAAATATTCCTATTCCATGACGGACATCCTTTCAATAACTGAATTTAATAAAGATGTACCTTATCAGGCTGTGCAGATAACATGAAGTCCTAGTACTAATGCTGTACAATATTCTTCAAACAGATTAGCAGGATGTGTGCTTCAGCAAATTTATTCTGTCTATCTCCACTGAATCAGCTGTCTGCTAATGCTTGTACAACTCATACACCTATAGTGTTATCATAAACACAATTTAATAGAGGCGACTTAGTGAGGCTAAATATAATATTCCAAAATGAACTGAAAGCTAAGGTATTGTCCACCATCTCTGAAAAATAATTACAATTAAGGCAGTTATTGCACATTTTGGAATCTACCAAGGCGGTCTGTGGTTGTCAAAATAGATGTGTATAAATAGAATAATTTTTTGATGGATGTGTTTTTGAGCTGCCATAGTTCTTGCTACCAACAGCAACAATAACCTATTTCTGTGGCTTGTTCTGTGTGATGATATGGCAGACAAGTGATACTAATGGTTTTGATTATTTCAGTAGCAGTATAGAAACAAGTTATGACTGTGTAGTATTAAACATTTTTTCCTAAATTCTCTTTTTTTTGCCCAGTATAAAGCATAATTATTTGGCATAAGATAGATCTGGTTTATTCCTGTTTCCTGCATATACATGGATATGCATCTGTTCATATATTTACATAGCTGTATGCATTTGAAAACAATTTAATTTTAGGAAAATATTCATATTACAGAGGTATTAATTTCTTATTATATGTTTCTGAAAATTGTGACATTTACATACCTTTTGGAAAATTCTACTGTTTTTATTAAAATTACCAGCAGAAGAAAGAAATTACCAGGAATAACTTAATTCAAGTAGTTTTTTTCACTGATGTTCAATTTCACTTTGGTATTCATATCTCCATTTCAGAACTAATACAAAGACAACATACACAATTAGCAAGATGTAGAGTTCGCTGTTGAGTGCCTGTATTTTGGGGTTTATTTTCTGTCCTTTTAAAAAATCTAGCTTCCTTTTGAGAAATGTATTTTACACCCTTTCTACAGCCAAAAACAGTTAATGAGCTGACCTTGCCATCAGATCAAATAGCCTTAGAAAATGACTCTATTACTGTCACTTAACCATTTGTAGCTGAACATCAGAGCCTTACAAATTAAACAGGCATTACTGTTTGAACCATTATTTTACCACAATTGTCTGAAAAGATTAATTCCTTTTGGGGTGAGGAGGGGGGCGCATTAATGGGTACAGACCAAGAGAGATTGTATGACCTTTTCAGAACTGGTGTGCTGAACTCATGGTCCCCCTTGTCACAGTTTAAAAACCAGAGGAGCTAGTTTAGAGAAGTTGTTAGCATTCCATTTTTATTATGACATTTCACAGTCATCCGATTTAATGTCCCTTGACCAGATTGTCCACTGTGAGACGATGGGCTTGAAATGTTATTTAGAGCATTGATAAAAGGTGAGCAGTTCTAAGATGACAGCGAGTCATAAGGCTGGTGGTGTGACATTAATTTTCTCCATAACAGAGATGGAATAAGACGTCATGGTGACAAGCTGTCAATCAGTACTAGCCCCTCAGTGTATCTCAATGCCATAGGATGGGGTATTGCTTCTCCCATAATAGAGCTGAACTGAGATGCTCTTCCTGACAGCTGCTGCAGCCATACAGAAAATATATTATACAGCCTTTCATTAAAAAAATAAAGAAGACTCATCTCCAGAGCATTTCAATCTTTTCCCATCTATTGAGGGCTGAAAAGATTCCCAGCAAATCACAGATTCCTCTGCTATGGAAATTTTAGGCTTCAGAAACTATGCGGGTTTTTGATACCTTCAACAATAATCATAAATAAGAAGATGGAATATCATCTGATAAATCATTACTTAAAGTTATCTATTTAAAGTAGTGTATTAAAGTAATTTGCTTCTCCCAGAGCCTCCGTTGTGGCATTGTATTCATTTTCATCAGTCTCCCCAGTCAGTATGCGAAGTCAATGAATCTAAGCCGGCTACTTTCTGGAAATAAAAGTTCAAAAATTCTGTGGGATTCTAACAAAGGTGTCAAAGTGAAATACAGCACTGGCACCCTTTTGAAGAGTGAGCTAGCCAGGATGAAATTTGGAAAAAGGGGACTGTATGGCATCATAGGAAGCGGGTGCTGTTGCTTGTCTTGCTTTGTATTTGGTTTTTGCTTTGTTTTATTTCTGCAGCTTGGTGTTTGTTGTGGTCTTTGGGAAACTTGGGTAGAATGTGGAAACATTTTTGTAAATCCTGTCATTTTCATCATGGTATTACAGCAAAATTATCTCTCTTCTGGTACCAGTTCTGATAAGAAGCTTCTAAACCCTGATCATCATTGTAATAAGTGAGGGGTGCCAAAATGCTTTTGAATTATTCCAGTGCTATCTGTATCACCATCTCTGCTACCCTCACTTGTAAGCACTTAAACATGGGGTTGAGTTTGTGCTGATTAAAGTTGACCATCAGTATTTTGAAGTCATATTTATGATGATTATTTTACTAAAATTGTTAAAAATTTATTTACTGTTACCCCATTATAGTATGATGCATGTATGTAACATATGGGCTACTACATTCAATTGGTTTTTTAATTTCAGTGTAGCAAGGTCAAATCTTCACTGTAAACAGTAAATGGTAGCTGGAGCTTGTGAAATTAATATCAGTGTGATTTAACTATTAAAATTATCTTATTGCTAGAAAGACAGGGATGCATACTATATGTCTAACATCTTAATGGATAGATTTTCTGTGCAAAAACATACTATTGTTTTTGTAAGCTGACATTTAATATTTCATTTAAGCAACATCTGTGGTTTTCAGATTCAGTGATGTAATTTATTCTTGTTTGCCATAACAGTAAATTTTGCCTTTGTAATAAATTAAAGAATTGTTGATTTGATGTTTTTCCTAATGCTTGCTTTTTGTAGAAATCTGGACATTGTCATAGGCAGTGGAAAAAGTTTGACCACATTAAAATTGTAGAAAGGACTATAGCCATTAAATTTATTAGTCCAGATTTTACAATATTTCAAAATAAAAGTATGGGCTAGTATTTATGAACAAGACTTGCAAAACCAACCAAAAATTAAACCAGATATATGGATTTACAAATTTAATTTTAGTTTATTCTTTTGGAGTTCCTCCCCTAGGTTATCTAAGAAGTGAACAATAAAGTCAGTTATTAATTGATTCCCAATTCAAAGTTGCATTCAATGTTCTATCATTTAAAACGCTGTAAATTTTATATTATATTTAAAGTTAGCATTTGAGAATTATAGCATGTGACACCTAATTGCTGCAATACTCCCAGTTTGTTAGTTTTAGTTACCTGAAAAAAGAACAGCAATGGAACATGTTTTTCAATAAGCTTTCTAAATCTGTGATGGATGAATAAATGCAAGTGTTAGTGTAGTGTACCCTTTTTTCTTCCTCTTTTTAATAAATGTAGATATTGAAGAAATGTATGCTAAAAATATAATGATGTATGGTAAGAGCTTTCTGCCAGGGAATTTGAAACATACTTTAATACTTTTTTTATCCATTTTGCATGTGATTATTATGAAAGTTATTAAGTTGTTGTTATCCTCCTTTGATTGCTTTTGCTGATGTTATTTGCAAGCTTACATAGGCATATATGGTATGTGCAAGCTTGCATACAATGGTCAGCTACAAAATACTATATTGGCCCTAGGTCACTGCTCAGGATAATATTGGAGCCATCAAAGGGAAATTTGAACATAGATCTTGCAAAATAATTCAGTGAGAGGAATTGTTTCATTTTTTGTGTAAATTTTGTTAATACATTGCTATAATTTCAAATTTTGAAGTGCAATTATTCACATAGTATTAAGGGATTAATTCACTAGATTACATTTTGTCATTCATATTCTAATTTTTACTTTGTAATTTTCGTTGATAAGTTACAGTTGTAAAATATAAGAAGAAATGCAAACAACTGTATATTCTTCAGTAAATAATATTTAAAAATCTGAGTATGTACATAGAATTACAGTATATCTAGGCTAGGGAGGAGACTATTAATATTGCTTTTGGTTTGTGTCTCTTTTGCAATCCAGAATTATTTTTCTTTTTATTATTTTTTAGAGTCCAATGATGATGTTCCATAACATCAGCGATGTGGGATTTCTTCAGGTGAAGGTCATTAGGGCAGAAGCATTGATGGCAGCTGATGTCACAGGCAAGGATTCATTTAATTTCTGTGACACTAAATCCGTAGTAAGATTTGGTGGTTTTAGAACTGGGGGAAAAGAATGCTTAAAACAAAAGTTCATCTAGAAGTTATATTCTGTGCGTGCATTTTCACCTTCTGCTCATTAATGAAAAATTCTAAACAGAAACAAACCTTTTGTAACTAAGGCAGCAAGTCATTCTAATGCTAGCAGAACCCTGTGTAGATTATTTCTCATAAGGGTGAAATATACATTTTTCTCCATCAGACATGCATAAAAATTACATAGAAGAAACTTTTTTTTGGTACATGAAACTATACAAAACTACCAACTTTAAAACTGAAGTCCAATGGACAAGGCAAATAAAAGGTTCCAGACTTAGATACTACTTAAAAGTTGTTGCCAAAAGAGCCAGTTGATATCTGTCAGATATTTAGCAAGGCTGCTGTTGGTTTCAGACATTTCATCTGAATGCAGTTTACTGTAGCTACTGTTTATCTTTTTAAGATAAGGGAAATAAGAATTTCTTTTTATTTTTTATTTTATGTTATAAGTTGAATGCTGCTGTGCTAAATAAAGAAAAAGTATTTCAGCCATACTGACCATATTTCTCCAGAAATGTCCAAGTTATCTCTTCCAAGTACAATCACCTTCATACTGCACAAGTTGAATGGAGCAAAATGAGCTGCATCGGTGTCAGAAAATAGCCTTCTGTACTTTAAAAATAATAATATAAAAAATTAAAATTGAGAAGAAAATAAAAGGATACTAGAATAAATGTTCCATTACAGGAGCAGATGTAGATATAGAGCAACTCATTCAGTTTTTAATATTTTTGAAAGATGACATGACTACCATTATTTTAAGCAAGGTAATAGTGCAAACATTTTATTGCTGAAACTGATCATCCAGTTTGTGGCACACAAAATAACAGATTCTATTTTTGGGGAGGTTGTAGAAATGCTTCTAAAGATCCCTCCGTCTGCTTTGACCTTATAATCCAATGTTGTCTGAACAGAGAGAGAGATTAAGTTATTCAGGGGCAAATGGGATAATTCAGTCCCTGACCTCGTTCAGTCTTTGACTTTTCCAAATCAACATGTTATTTTTGGTGGTTGAACTATTTTTTTGGAAATATATTTGATTCAATTAAAGATGTACAGACCAACCAAAAATTTTCAGACATTACATTTAAAATGACAGTCTGAAGATGGAGAAGAGCACTCAATATTTTCTCTGTTCTACATATTTTGTTTGTTAGTAAGAAAAAGCCTTTATACAGCAGATTTATATTGTAAGATGGCTGCAGATCTCAGATGTGACAGAAATTTTGTATATTTTGGACAAAAATAACCTGGTGTTTTGAAAAGAGGATGAAGTGGTTTTATTATCTGCTGTAGTAGTTTATAGCTATTTTTAGTGACTTATAGTTATGTACAGGTCATTCACTTAAAATTAAACTTTGATAGTAACAATGAGAAATAAAGCAGGTATTTGGTGATTGTCAGTAAATCATGTTTGCAAAAATTGTGTAAAAACTTGACCCCCCTTTATTCAACTTAGTGATTAGTGCAGAGAGTGCTGACATCAGTGGTGTTACTTACACCACTAAGGATTGCTTCTATGAGTAAAAGTGAAGGACTAGTTTGCTCATCATACTGTATTGTGTTTTCAGAGTTAATCTTTTGCCCCTGAGTCTGAAAAGTAGCTAGAACAACTGTATAGTATCTGTGTGTTTTGCTCTGTTTCCTGTCTGCTGAACATATCCTATTTCACTTCCAGGAATCTTTTCATGTGAAGTAATAAATCAAAATTTATTAGTTTGAGCTGAGTAGATTTTTAAAATCCTTAATATTCCATCATTAAATATAAGCACAGAGGGAAAAAGATTTCTGTAATCTTTTAAGTAGTCATCAATCTTACTACCATTGCAAGGATTTCTTTTGCCTTTCAAAACGTGAAATTTTTCCTTTGTAGCATACATTGAGCAGCATTGTAATACTGTACTAACTCTGCATGAATAAAGAGCAATTGAGACTCCTGTTGAATAAATGAGTAAAAAGCACAAATTACTTTTTAATGAAACCCTCAGTTCTACTCCTTTCCTCAGAAAGCTCATAGCCTCGCTCAGCGGAATGCTCCTACGGTAGGTCACTTTAGCTAAGCCCCTAATAAACTGTTGATAGCCAGGGGCAGTTATTTTTCTCCAGTTTCAGTACTCTAATGTTGGACACTGCACTTCAGATCCTTAGGGTTAATATAGATTTTTTTTAAAAAGAGAGTGGTTAAGGGTAGTGGTTCATGTCTCAGTTTACAACTCACATGTGCATGCAATCAATAATGTGCCAGGGTGAGCTGAAATTTCAGTTAAGTTGTGGGCAGGGGAGCAAGTGGACACTACCAGTTTTGAAATGCAGTGCTGGTGGAATATACCATAACTGGTTATTAAAAGTAACCCAGAAGAGAACAGTCAGACTTCTCACACAACCCACTTGCCAGGAGGTCTAGGAGAGGAAGAACCACTGAGGAGTTATGAGAGTCCCCACCCGTGCTTGAAAGCACACCTTGGTCTTTGGGGCAGCTTAAAAATAGGATATCTTTCAGCACCAGGGTGTGTGAGAAAATTATTGCGTCTCTGAGGTTGTTTCCCCCAGAAAAAGAGTGTCTTTCCATGGTCAAAACACAATTTTAGGGATTCCACCAATGCAAAATTATGTTCTGTTGGAAATTGTGGTTGTAGCAAATACACCTTTCTGGAAATTATGTAAATTTTAGTATAATTTTTTGAAACAGTAATCTAATTAATTAGATAAGATATTGAGAATGAAGTTTACTTTTTCCTTCTCTATCTGAGAAGAAAATTTCAAGTGAAACTTCCATTGTGTTTTAACTATTCAGTGCATGGCTGTTTTTTCCCTAAATCCTGAGCTACAAGGAGTTATCTTCCTGTTTCCCTACATCTTTGCTTGCTTGTGGTTTCTCTGGCAGACTGTCTCAAGGATTTGGCTGCTTGTAGAGCCCTGGCAGGATGTGTGCTGTGCCTACAGTGACGTCCTTTGATATGAAGAAAATCTCTGATTTTCTTACGGTTCAGTAAAACCCAAAGTATAATGGGCTCATAATGACAGTTGGCTTCCTGCATTATACATATGGTTTTCTCCTAACCCATATGAATTATTACGGACAGTAAAGCCTGTAATAAACCTTTCACTGTGACATAGTTTAGGTTTAGTCAGATACATATATTCCTTCCACAGCATAGTCAGGTATAGGTAGGTTGTAGTGGAAGGCCACTGGCTTTGTAAGGCAGTGTCTGCATCTCCTTTATTGTGGCAGATGCATTGCTCCTTTTCCTTGTGTCATGAAATAAAATTCAAAATCTCTGCCTTATTGTTGATAAAAAGTAAGCAGGGTGGGAAAAGACATGCCATAGGTTTGATTGATTTTAGCAGAAGTGCTGTGTTTTTAAGGACTAATAGTTGGCAACTCAGAATCATTAGCAGAGCAAAACCTAAGCTTAGTAAGATGGCTTGACTAGAAAATAGCTTGTTTTGCAGTCTTTGGGCTTTAATTAAGATGTGTTCAATTCTAGCCCCCTGTCTCCCTTCTCCCCCTGCCCCCACCTTTCTTGCTGTGTCACAGACCAGCGATCAGACGCTTTCAGATGGTCCAGCCCATGACTTTGACCTTCTGCGAGGTCTTGTGTTCCCTGGGGAACCGTTCAGCTCATGAGGTCTGATTTCACACTTCCAGGATGCCTTGGCTCTCATAACAATGACAGGGAGACAAAGCCCTTTAGAGTGGGCCGCATGGGGACTTGTTTAAATTGGAAACTAGAGAGGAGTCAAGGAACAAGGTTACAGGCTACAGAATAGCGCTTTTAATAAAGAGCTCACAGCTCTGGTTCAGCTCAAAGAGGGCTACCTCTGTACAATTAATTGAGACATTTATCTGGAGCATCTTAGGCCTCCACTTTCTCACAGAATTATGTGATAAATATCAGCTAAGAGGCAAATGAAATGTGCATGAAATGAATTTTTAACACTTTGATTACTGTGTCTTCAGTCTTCATTAGAAGTAAATTTATTTGTATTTCTGTCCTCATTATTAGTCAATTGTCTGTGTTTTTTCTGGGTACTATGATTTCAGAACCTCATATATCAGAGAGATTTTACTAAAGAGTTCGGTGATATTCAGGTTAGTTTTCAAAAGCCTTTCAGGCTTTTCCTCCTCTAAAGGAGAGGAACTAAGAATAGAGAATGAGTCAGATTTTTGGTGTCTTCCTTTTCGGATTTTGGCTTTTTTTTTTTTTCAATCTTATGTCTGGAATTCAGTCTCTCTTCTAAGAAAATTCCATGTTAAAATTTTGATTACAGTACTTGAAATTAGGATGAAGACATTAAGATGGCTAATTGAATGTAAATGTCTCTTCTAAAATCTGTACTGCTAAACTGTCCTAACATCACATGTGCAAAAATGGTCTTTGAAATGGTTCTTCAAATGCTAGGAAATGTCAGAGTGATGAACACAAACATTAAATTCACAAAGGTATGGAAGCCCATGCATGTAAAATTGAAGGAATAAATTCAGAGGCCCTTTGGAAATACAGTTCCAAAAGTAATTTGCTCTGTCAATTAGTGCAAACAGATTTCAATATACACTTGAACTTTCTCCACAAAGTACAAAAATCTAGTAGATGGGCAGTATTCTATGGTAGATAAAATATTTCATCAAGTCCTTTCATATAGATCACCTGAAGACTTTGGTCCAATATCATGTACAGCAAAGCTACTGGGTTTTAAGTACCAGTTCTAGCATAGTAATGGGAAAATTAGGATTTAAAAGACATTTTTGAAAGATGTTTTACTAAAAGTTTTTTTTGTTAACCATACCATTTATATGTATAATGAAAGGATGACTTGCGATTAATTTTTTTTTCTGGAAATACTCTGTGGAGGTGAGTTTAACTTGATTATTACACTGATTTACTTTGTAAGATACCTCAGCATTCATGGTAGCAGTCTGTTGCAACATGTTTGCATCGGCACAGATAGACTGGAATTATAATTTCCATTTTAAAGATGGAAAACTAAGAAAGGTTAACTGACTCAGCTAAGGCCAACAGAGCAAGTCCTTGTCAAAGGTGGCATTTCGCTTGGGTTCTGTACTTAATCCATTAGATAAGGCAGCTTCTCATGCTATTGAGCCATTCCTCCTCCTGGCCAAAGGTCAGACTGACTGTTCTGCTGCAAGCAGCTGGCTGGCAGGGAGCTTGGAACAACATTAGTGACATTAGTGTCTGCATGAGTGGCACTGCCCCCCAGAGTCATGAACTGGCTGTCTTGTCTTCTAAAAAAAATAAAGGCCTTTTTTGCTGTAGGGACTTAGATCCGTAATGGATAGGCATGGCCAGAGGTAGGAGAGAATCATAATAGCCTATGAAATATTCAAACAATATTTTGGCTTTCATAGGCATGTTAAAGTTGGTTGAACTTTATGAAGTTGTGGTTTGAGAACTTGGCCTTTAAACATAGAAATGCAACTGAAATTCTTTATTAAGTTTTTAAGCTGTCCAAAGCATTTTTAGTTCAGTTTGGTAATATAATGTCAATAATGCAAAAGTTCTTACAATATTTAGTTTAGAATAAGGCTAGTGATTTGATTAAAATTGGTTCATGATATAGCTGATGCTGAAATTGACTTCTTACCAGTTTTTGTAACTTTATGGACCGATCAGTTGCAGGTAGCAGTTAAGTACCAACCTATATTTAGCCTGCCATATGATTCCTTTTGTTGAGAGTACTTTTGAAATGGCAAAAATATATTATTTGTTTCCCTGGAGTTATACTGAAGCAATGCATGTTTTCTACAGCCGTGGCAGAAGTACCCCTGCAGGGCTTATGGGTATCTAGCTCGATGCTATCTGCTGTCCCTTGTGAGTTAATACTTAAGAAGTACAATAATTTTTTTTGTAGGACAGGTAGATCTGCCATGTGCTCTCTTGCTTCCATCTGCTCTGAAGAGCAATTACATCAGTGGTAGTTCTTAGGAAGAGCCCATGACAGCCTTAATTAAGAGAGTAAGAGCCTTTCTATGGTGGCCAATGGTGTTTATGATTTTTCATTTTCATTCCTACAGGCTGGATTTTAGTGATTGAAAATAGAAAAGCATGATGCTTATTACTGTACGCAAGTGTTTTCTTCCTTTCTAAAACTGATAATTATCCTCCTGCATAAAATATAGATGTTTCCATATTTTTGTTTACTAAAGTCTCCTGTTTTACAATTTCAACTGGATAATATGCAGATGACATGCAGTTTTCTGAAGATAAATGCATATATTTAATAGAGTTTTATTAAAAAAAAAAATCACAGTTGAACTTGTACAAAACATGGTAAGCAAGATGTGCAAATATAAGATTTTCTTCAAAGAAAAGTCTGCTTTGTGTACAAGTGGAGGTAGGAAGTGAGTGCGAAAGTGCAGTTATATTGAATTGAAGTCTCTGTTTGGAAGAACTTCTACGCCCCAAAATTAATTTTCACTGGAAAACAGTTTGCAAGAATCAAAAATTTATATTGAACGATTTGTACCTCGGGGACCATTGAAGGACAGGTCTATATAAATTGTCCAGAAATATGAATTATATCATATTTCAGTTTGATCGCTCTAAAACTCAGGTAAAGTTCATAATTAGACAAATAAAAGATCCTTGCAACTGAATTGGTCACATGTCTTTACCATCTCTTGTGATAAAGTAGTCCTTTTGTGGTTGAATTTGAGGTGACGCTCAGTGGTTTGTTGTTCTAGCTGCCCCCTACACTGGACAGTTAGCTCACTTCCAGCCTGGAAGATAGACTGCAGTGGTTTGTGTGTATGTGAGAGACCAGTCCACCAGCCCATGACCATCATTATAAAATGTTCACAAGTCACCTAATACATTTGGTTCTTGCTAATGTGTTCCAGCATAGAGAGCCAGATAAAAGTCCTGTGGTGTTTGAAGTGATGGAAAGGGCCTTTCCCAAACTTTTCACTAAAAAACACAGGCAATGTGGTGCTGTGGCTACTTGAGCAGAAAATCCAGAAGCTAAAATTGTGTGGAGATTAAAGCTTTGTTGTTTTGATTTTCTAAATATTTTGAGAAGCAATCAAAGGTTGCTTCTATCAATCACTATTCAGGTCTCTTTTCCGTGATCAAAAAGTGTGTTTTATATTTTCTTGCAAGAGAAAAATATTTTGGTGACTAACCAAAACAGATAATGGATCTGAGCTCCGAACTGACTGATTTGTTTGTGAAGGACTTCCTGGGCTCTCTGGGACTTCAAGTTTTGAAGAAAAAAACAAATAGCACATCTCTAGTTCCTGGTTGCTACCTCTTTTGGAGAGTTTGGGCTGATTTCAGGTTATGGGTGTACAGTTCATTCAGGGACATGCAGTAGTTCTGAGAAATAAGGTGACAAGTAAAAGACTAGTTTTGATTAAGGTGTGCATGATGTGCAATGTAAGGGACACAGTGCTGACTGAAGTAAAATACTTTTCTTAGATCTAAGTAAGGTAATCTCAATTTCTGATCTGGTCTTGCAATGTCTAAAGACATAGAACAGCACAAACAAGGGTGTCAGTCAAACTAGATGCAACATGTGGCCTAAAATTCAAAAGCTTGAAAGATAAAAATAAAGATAAAATTCAAGGGGTTTTTTTTCGGGGGTGGTATACATTACAAAGTAGAAATCTTAGAGTTCATTCTCAGATAGTCTAGTTCTGTAATAGGCAAAGCGGGAAAAGGGGTGAGGGAGATCTGTCGAATGAGAAATTCCTTTTCCTTCCTATTATGCATATTATGTAAATGAGCAATTTATTGCTGTAATTTCAGGAGCCCTTAGGACTGTGCAAGCAAAGACCAAAAACCATGAGACAGTACAACAACAGAATGGATAAATTAGATTAGTTCAACTTTGCATTGAGGTTTTCTTCAGGTTTGATTTCACTAAGTTGGAAGGTGTACTTTTTTACTATTTACTTTTATCATGAATTCCTACAATCAGTGGTAAGGTGTGATATCAGTTAGCCCCACTGTGGTCATGGGATATTCGGCATTTTCATTGTTGGTGTTGGTGCTGCTGGGAGCATGCTTTTAATGTGTGCGCTAGGCAGGGGTGGTCATCTTACTCTTGTACAGCACTGACCACATGCTTAGGGATGTATTCAGAAGTTTGTAGTGGATGTCTGCCTGATCAATAGCTAAATGTTTCTAAACTCACTGGAACAGTGCTTTTTGATGTTTGGAAGATCCTCAGTGGATACAGAGGGTTTGGTAGAATTTCTTGACATATGACAGGTCATATACAGTTATATACAACTAGTCTGTAGTGAAAGGCATTGTTGTCATGACAGTATAATATAAAGTGATCTAACTGAGGATAGGCAGCACAAGTCTTATCAGAGGTTTTTAAGTGTTCTTTTAGAAATCCTAGAGGGAGAGCTCATACTCTTCTGAATACATGTGGTTCTTTTATATAAAAGTGAGGAAACCATTTCTGTATTTCTTGTTTGAAATAGTTAATCACATTAACTGGCAGAAGTTGTCTGAGGCTGCCTTTGTTAGAGTGTGTTGTGCTTATGGTACTGGTTTTGAATAATATAGTGATGTTGGCTCTTCTGTTTGGGTCCTCCTAGATACCAAAGAGACCTAAGGACATTTTTTACTGTTTTAGTGCTCTCTAAAGACTTTCATTGGGAATGATCATATTATTTTGAACACTCTTGAAATACAGCAGGTTGCCAAGGCTGTCAGTGAGAGTTAAGATTCCAGTTATTCTTTTTAATAATAAAAACTTGAAAGATGACAGATAGATATGAGTTTCATCAAGTCTTCGTACATTGCTCTGTCTTTCTGGATCATGTTCACTTATTTGGGTTAGTATCTTTATAATGTTTGCACATACCTTCTGTTGAGCATGTCAGCAACAAGCAGTGCCTTTCAGATGCCTACCTTGGTTATGAGTGTTTAGCACATGGAAGAAGTGGTCGTAGGCAATGGTGAAGGTGCCTATGGGAACTTCATAACCTCCTTATATGATAAAGCCAGTGCTCCTTAGCAGAGATGGTCAAAGCTAGGAAATTTCTCTTTGTCAGCAATGGTATTTGAACCTTCCCTTGAACCATTTCATGATATTGCCTTTATTCAAATTTGTTCTTGTAGTATTTTCAAATGATAGGGGGAAGGAGGTAGGCAATGTTGTCTGTGAGTGAGAGATTTTTTCATTTCTGAAAACCTCTTGTCTTTGGTTTAATTGAGGAGCTCTGTGATTAATGTTACATTTTATTGTTTGAAATCTGCATAAATCTATAACAAGAGTCATTGGAAAAGTGCATGCCAAGAGGCACAGAAAATAAATAAATACCTCTCTTTGTTTATAGAGGATGGCCTGTATACGGTGCAATGCATTTTCCTGTGTCTGTATATGTTTAATAAGCTCAACTCACATTGTACCACCATATGCAAATATGATTGACAATACTTTTAAAAATGAGATATTGTAGCCCACCTGCGGTTTCACTGCTGCCTTGTTATTTTAACTATCTTCTGGGTGCTTCTTTTTCAAATACTGAAAGCTAAGGATCTCAAACAATATAAATAGTTTAAGTTTCCATTTTAGCCTTGTGAAGTAGGAGAACCTTGAGGTGTGTGGTGCATCCATTTTTGCTGAATAATGAATCATTTTTCAAGATAATGTGAAACATTCAGCAGCATATGATTTTCTAAAGAAGGTAAACATCAATTAACTGTAATTCACAATGTGTTTAAAACAATTATTCTTTATCATTAAAGTTAATAATATGCACATCAACCCTTGATGTAGTCAAAATCAATACTGCAGTTTGGGAGATGTGATCCCTGGGTAGCTTTGTCTAAGTATTGATTTCATTGTCATTTGTATAAGGTATGAAACAAACTGTGTGCCTCCCTATTATCATTAAAGTAGCCCCACAAATGTAGCTAATGTAACTACTCAATTTATGTTTTCTAATAATGCATTAAAAATAGTAGAGAGTTATTTGTAGAAGACATTGTGAAATACAATTGCTTGGTATGCTGGATTTAATTGTGGAAGGCCAATGCCAACATTCCATATATTTTGAACAGTTTACTGCCCAAAGAAAGTCTGGAGACAAGAGCAAGCCATGAGGTACTACGCAACTCAATTGTTCATTTACATCAGATAAAGTTCCCCTGGGTCAAGGAAGCACCAATGTGTTGTTCAGCTTTCTACTTACATGAAAATAATGTGTACACTTGTACTCTGCCAAAGGCAAAGGTTACTCTCCTCAGTTACTGGAGAAAATAAAAATATATAACCAGGATAACATGTCTCTGTTTTGGACAGCATTTATAGCAGTTATCATTACTGTCATCATTTGAAATACGAGTTAAATAATTTAGTCCACTTTTATTATCTCTTTATTGAAACTGTCTTCCCACCATGCCCCTCATGTTTTTGTTAGAGTTCTTTCCATCCTAGCTGTTCCTTAGATCTACCTCCTACTCCTTCTTATCCTTCTAGGAGATTTCAGGATTGCCCTGAAACCCTGAAGATACTGATCCTGCTGCCTTTTGCTTCCTCCCACTTTGGAGAGCTCCTTTTTCAGACAGCCAAACTGTTAGATTTAGTTGTCTACTTTTCTTATCATTTTGCCCTAGTTTGGCCAAGCATGTGTGAGGGCAGAGCCTGGAGCCATGTGGGCCTCTCTAGGTTGTTATTCTATACCATTCAAATCATCACTGGTGGGTGGAAGAAAGGGAGTCTCACTTCCAAGATGAAGAGGTGGTCATGGCTTCTGGTGGATGAAAACAAGGGCAGTGCAGAGGTTCTGCAGCCATTTTGTCCCTTTCTGAGGGAGCAGGTGGCAAGTGGAGTGGTGGGTTGGTCCCAACTGGAGGATTTATCTGATGTTGTGGTTTTTTTCATTGTCTTGGTCTTGGTGGGAAAAAGCGTGGGTGTGGAAAGTTTGTGTGCATTGTTTCTCATTGTCTCAGGCTTGTGGGAAAAAGCATAGTAGAGGGAGCGGTAGGGTGGCACTGGCTATGGTGGCGGTGGGTTGGACTCAGTGAGCATTTTGCATGTAATCATTGTCTCTTATGTACTATTACTGTTTGTTTTCTTATCTCATTGCTGTTTCCAGTAAATTTTTATCTCAGCCTTTTGTTTCTGCCTTTTGTTTCTCTCACCTGAGAGAGGGGCTGGGGAGAGGGAAGCAGTTGTCTGGGGCTTAAACCACGACCCCTTTCCAAAAACAGAACTTGAAAAGGTTACTGTCAATTTGATGTTTTACCCCTAAACTTGCAGTTGTAATCACTGTTCCTTGCACTTTCTGTAGTATCTAAGCACTACGCACCTACAGATTTTGCTGTAAGCTGCCTATTTCATATTTAAGGGGACACACACACACACACACACACACACACAGAGAGAGAGACACACACATACACAGACATACACACACACACTTACTTGCTTTCCCCTTTCCTTTTCTTTAAAGGAAACAAAAGCAAACCTCCATATCCATTTCCATTATCCTGATTCAATTATCTACATAACGCATTTTGAAAGCAGCACCTTCATACTTTCTCCTTTGGTGGCTTTCATGCTGAAAGACCTCCTAGTAAATATATGCAAAACTACTTTATTGTGCTTTGATGTATAATAAAATATCAACCATGTTTGACTTTCTGCTGTGCTAGGACTACAGACCATCATTCCAGCCCATACTGTCTCGTTGTTTAATTGCACTTGCCCACTTTGGCGTTAGGCTTTTATATGAGGCTGTCTTTAAGGTTCTTTGATTTTGGGGAGAGGATTTGGACAGTGTGAAACAAAATATGCATCATATTTTTGGATACGTTTGGATAAGTTTTTGTAGGTGCTGTGTTGTTACAAATAATACAGAATAATACATTTCCTTAATATCAAAATACTCTCATTATGCTGTCCTTAAAGTCAATGGAGAATTGGCACCATTGAAGTAAAGTCCTCTTAGCTGTCTCACAAGGGTGCTTGGCAACTTTTAGGAACATGCTGGTTTTCATCAAAAGAGTCTGTATGGTGGTTTTTGGGGTTTTTTTAATCCAAAAGAATTGTTCTTTTAAAAAAGAAAGTTAATAGATTATGGAGATGAATAGCTTGTTATGAATATATTGAATATAGTGCAGACCATAACAGTGAAGCTTAGAAAACAAGAAACCTCCCCCCCCCAAACTTGTTTTTATTTAAATCTTGCTCATCATGTGGTTTTTTAGTTCATAAAATTTGTTCAAAATTTTCTCTTACAGGTAAAAGTGACCCATTTTGTGTAGTTGAATTGAACAATGACAGACTGCTGACACATACTGTCTACAGGAACCTCAATCCAGAATGGAACAAAATCTTCACATTGTAGGTGTTTGGATTTGGTGGGGAGAACGGATTGGCATTGGGTTTTGGGTAGTTTTTTGGAGGCAAGGGTAGAGTATTGGAGAGGAATCAAAGATACTTATGGGTAATTCTAAAGAATCGTGATGACATACTGATATTTCTAAACTAAACATCTGAATAAGTTTTGAGGATTACAAACATGAAAAAAGGTTAGAAAAGTGGTATTTAAATGTAAAAATGCCAGATCTGTTTCTTGGAAACCAGGTCTGAGTAGTGCTATGCACACCAGACTCCTGTTAGGTTCAGTGAGAGTTTCAAGGGCCAAATCCAGTGTTACGAATTTACCCCTGAAGTTTTGAGTGGGGGGAAAAAGATACCATGATTATGACCTTCATGAAAATGTGGTTGTTAACTGTAAAAAACATTAGATAACTACATAAAGTTAGAAATTCTACATGTATTTATACTTCTCTGAATTATGATGATATACTTTCCACTTCTTGTTTCCATTTACCAGCTGCACATCTCACAATACCACCTAGTATCATACTAGTACAATTCAGCTGTTGGGAAAAATGCAGTCTGAAACAGTTTATTGGGAAGTGATGTGATTGGTTCTTTCATCCTTGTGTTATTTTGAAGACAGTAAAAGGCTTTGACAAAATAGAAAAAAAGTCTTCCACAAACAAAATGTCCTTGTTGTTTGTCCTGCTCAATTGCCTTTTTTTTTCCTCCCTTCACTCTATCTGACTGTAATGTGACACCAATGAGTAGAAAAAACTGATCTTTGCAGGTCTCACTGCTGCTGAAACCAGTAATATCCTCTGCGAAAACAGTATAAGCTTTAGTTTTCTGTATATTTACTCACTTTATCATACATGAAAATGTTATATTTTGCCCTTAATCTCAAAAGTTGGTATGATTTTAAATTTGTTTTCCCCTTTAAATTTGCCGTGCATATATTTAGCATCCATAGGTTTTCTTGACCTGCAGTGAGCTCTCAGAAACAAACTCAGAACAAAAGAAGAAATCTCACAATAGCTGTACTTTTCCACAGCTTATTGTTGTAGTTCTTATTTCTGTGTCTGCAAAACCATGCTAAATTCTTCACTAATATATTTTTAATTATTTACTAATAGAGCCAATAACTAATAATCGTCTACTTTTTGACAGTGTTCTCTGCACAAGGAATTGCCTGGATTTGCAGAGGACAAAAGATTAATCAGAAATCGAATAGAAAACCTCTAAAGGCTTTCAAGCCCTTTCTTCTATGTACATTTGCATTTATCCTCAGATTTCTTAATTAATTTTTGGGCTAGCATTCCCTCATTTGGAGGATTATATTTTACTGAAGTTACACTGCTTAGCTTGAATTGTGTTTCTTGGATCAAGACATTCAATCAAGTATGAGTTCTCTCACATACTTCTTTTTATTCAAATGAGAAATTTGAATTTTTCACCCAAAAGTTTACAGTGTACAGACATTTCTTGTGCATGACAATGGAGTGTTTAATAGCTTGCAGTCCTTTTTGCCTCAGTTGTACCTGAGACATGCATTTTTCCATACTGCTTTTTCTTTATTTGCTGTAGTTTGTGTTGTATTTGTAATTAAATGAGGATTTCAGAAGTAAAGAGCTTATTCTCAGTGCAAGGATATGCTCTTGTAGTTTGTAATTATTTCCATTTACAAACCCACAGGTTTCACAGTATTTGCAGTAAGAATTGCCACAAAGGTAGCAGTGTTTAAGAGTAGCTTTTAAAAGCTCTCAGTCCTTCTGCTGATGGCTGTAAATCCCCCAGTACTGCTCTTTGCAGGTCATGCAGTGCAAACCCCCAGGTAGGAGATTTAAAGCAACATCCTTCAGAAAACTTCTGCTGGAAAAGCCTTGCAGAGAGAGAGAGAGAGAGGTAAAACTGCAGCCCTTAGGAAATATTTGGGTTATAAAAAGCCTTGTGGAGAGAGAGTAATCATTGCAGCCCTTAGAAAGCATTTTGGTTATATGCAGAGATCTCTATTACTTAAGTTCAGTTTTTCTCCATGGTTTGGAAAAATAGATGGGTATCTGTGCTAACCTTTTACAGTTCTGTCCTTGGTACCTGCTGGTATAGGTGATTTCTCTCTTCTGTGTGTACTTCTCTCTTTGTAGCAATATAAAGGACATCCACTCGGTGCTTGAAGTGACAGTTTACGATGAAGACCGCGATCGAAGTGCTGACTTTCTAGGCAAAGTTGCTATACCATTGCTGTCTGTAAGTTTCATTCACCTGACATACTGCTCTGAATTTTTCCTGCTGAAGGGGGGAAAGGGAAAAAAAAAAAAAAAAAGATTTGCAGCTCTGAGTCTGTCATTTCTCAACCGAGGTCTGTAATAAGAACACTAAAATTTTAACATACTCTATTCACGGCCATGTTGAATCCCATGATAGTTAATTTTTCCTGACAGACTCGGTCCTGGTAATGAACAGGTACTTGTCAGACTTGCCACAGTTGTTTTGGGTTCTCTGTCAGTTTCAGCAGCTGGGGGTCAGGGGTCACCGGGGGGGGTGTATTCAGTGGAGACCGTGAGACAGACGGCTGTCATGTCCTTTTCCTGCAGATTCAAAATGGTGAACAGAAAGCCTACGTCTTGAAAAACAAGCAGCTGACAGGGCCAACAAAGGGGGTCATCTATCTTGAAATAGATGTGATTTTTAATGCTGTAAGTCTTAACTTTGGGTTTTTTTGTACTGCTAAAGAGTTCAGTTTCATGAAAGCTTTTGTTCCTGATTTGTAGAGAATTTCTGTCGTTCCTCATTTTCTCTAAGCCTTGATGTATACTACAGAATACTCTTCTGCCACTGCTTGGCACACCCACTCTTTTTGTTGCTACTGCTGCTGCTATTGCTGCTAATGTACAGAGCAGCAACTCTTGTCTCTGTGTATGCTTATGTGTCCCAGGCTTGGCAGCCATGACTTTGAAACCTGGTAAATTTTGCAAGTTGAAGCCTGTGTTATTAGTAAGGAGCAAGAAAATTCGAAATACTGACCCACGTTTTAATGCATAGGTGAAAGCCAGCATACGAACCCTAATGCCCAAAGAACAGAAGTACATTGAAGAGGAAGACAGACTATCTAAACAGGTAAAGAGTAAGGAAACACTAATGCCTTCCAAAATCCTTAATATCAAGTGAGCACATTCAAATATCTGGTATCACACTGCTGAGAGTAAAGAATAACATTTTCATTACATGTTTACAAAAGGATATGATAGGTTGAGAAGTCAGAAACAAAATACATGGGTTTATTGTGTCTCCTCTATAAATCGCAGCCTAATTTCCATGAAATACGCAAATAAGAACACAGTTGAAACCCATCGGGTTTCACACATATCAGATTAGCGCACAGGTGCATGTAAACTAAGTCTTGCATAAATTTTTGCTGTTAACTTTAACCCAAAAGTTCTCCATTTGTTGCAGGGTAAAGAGTCAGCATTCTTTTAGCTAAATTTTAAAAGTTACTTGAGAAAGCTTTGAATCAAAGGTGAAAGCAGACTAAAACTCTTTGGAACTCTAGGAGCAGGAAATGTCTGCACTCTTTCTTTTTTCTCTGGATATTTTTGCTGCACACACTTTTAATGTTTTGGTAAAAAATTATTTAAACACACATATTTTTCTCCACGTGAACTACTTTGGACTCAGTTTTCCATGTTCCACAAATGATATACCTTATATGGAGATAATTGGTTGGACTATGGGAACAAGATTTTTGTTGTTTTCAGTAAAAAGTCAAAGGTTTCAGAACTGTTTTCTCTTTTTCAGAAAGCTTGTAGTGGTTTAAATTATCTGATGGATGAATTTTATATGTTTATACTACAGTTCATAAAAAATATTTCAAGAAGCAAAGTATTTCTTTATTTGCAGTTTTGAGTAATGCAGTTGCTAAAGCTGCATTTTGCATAACTGTTCCAGCAAAGAAGCAACAAAGCCTTTTACTCAAGATTAGTTCTTCTTCCCACTTTCATAAAAGAAAATGGAATTGTGACTTTTGGAGATGGCAGGAGGAGTGATCATTTTCTATGCTACTCAGTACACAAATCATTCACTGGTTTGCTCACTTTGTGTGGTAAAGTCTGTTGCCATTGTAGAGGATTTGAGTACATTTTCCTGAATCAAAACCTAGAACTGTTATGTCTCACATATATTTAATTCGAAAGTATGCAGTTTACTTTAGTAAATACTTAAAACAATACTTTCAAAATACATCACAGCAGACAAATTTGTTAGAAGTGTTAAATGGTGCAGATATCTTAAGATATATTAAGTTAGACCAGTAATGTTGCATGCTTTCAGGTTAGTGTCCTGCAGCATCTTTTATTAAGAAGGGCCAGCATTTGCTAAGAAAGTCTTAACAAAACTGAAATCTAATTAACAAAATAATTTGTTGAATTTTGCAAGTGGCTTTTTAGTGTTGAACAATTTGCATACCATCTAGAATTAAAGTCAACAAATACCAATTGACACAATTAAGAAATTATCTCTTCCAAGTCTCAGATTTTAAACTAACTTGCTCAATTTGTACGCTAGAAAGCTTATTATTTTCTTAACCTTCACCCAAATTGGGAAAGACAGTATTGTTAGTATGAACCTCCTCTGAACTTTTTGGGATTTTGAAATATTTTCATTCTTTCATCTTTTTAACAGCTACTGTTAAGGAACTTTATCCGGATGAAGCATTGTATCATGGCACTTGTTACTGCTGTCTGCTATATTAGCAGTTGTTTTGACTGGGATTCTCCACCAAGAAGTCTAGCTGCTTTTTTGGTATGATCTTCTTTATACTAATTTTAATTACCCCAGTGTGTTTGTGTTCTAAACTGAGAGACAATACTGTGTAGATGGGGTTTCTTTTTCTTTTTCATTTATTTAAAACTTTGCATTTTGATGATACTGTAAATCTTATTAATTCAGTTTTTTTTTTTTTAAGTAATTAAGTTTGAAATGTCATACAAACAAGATAGAGTGTTTTTTTAAAAATTTATGATTGTATATTTATCGTATAAATGTAATTGCTTATATAAGTTACAAGCAGGTGATCCAAATCAAAATAGAGTCAGTGAACTATGGATAATGTATTTTAAGCTTCTCGCAAATTACTTCCATTAAAGTTTGTTTGGTCCCCTTGTATATTGAATACTGACTTTTAAAGTATTTTTGATTATTAATTATTCAAAGGTGGTGTTCCTAGATAAAAACATCCACCAAAATAAAATAAACCCAACTTTAAAACCATTAATGCAAACAAACTAGTACCTTTTAGGCAGTAAGCTCTGGTCATAGTTTTTAGTGAATGGTTTTTAGTGAATTAATTGTTAGCTATTTAAGCAAAACTGCAATTTCTTCATGATTATCTTCGTTAGTATTAACCTTTATTTTCCTGTTAAATTTTGAAAATTCCAAGCACAATTGTAAATTGCATTGTGTTTCCCAGATAAATATCTCTTTATTTTAAAAATCATAATGGCTGCAAATAAGACCATATTCCCCATTTATTTTTCATTAGAGAGTCCCACTAGGAATAAAAATGTATGTATGGACATACTTTCTGGAATATCTAAATTTATGAAATTGGCTGAAACACTTAGATTGTGAGCCTCTCCACCATGATTATGAACAGCGAATGGTTTCAATCTAACTTTGAAAAATTATAGACAGAGTCTGGTGACAGTGCTTTTTACTTGAGTTGCTGAAGGTCAGGTGCCTCAAATTTGGAGAGATCAAACCAGGCATTGGAGGTGTCTGTGCAGTAAAATGGGGTGGTTGGGTGTGTCACTAAGTCCTGCTGTTTTGCAGAAAGTTTCTTCCAGCAGGGCTCCTTTTGTACAGTGTTGCTTGTTAAATCACCTTGTGTCTGTCAAGAGTGGCAGTACGCTGCTGCTCCTTGAGTTGCCATGTTTGTTGGAGAACAGGAGATGTGCTGTTCAAAGAGTCAGGGGCTTTATACTTTTACTGATGACTGTAGTAATGGCACTATGTGCAAACATTAAATATACTTGTTGCTGTTTATGCAGAAAGATGATCTATCATTTCAGTTAAAGGTTATCAACTTTTCATAGGAAAATGCAGGTTTCAACATAGAACTCACATATTCATATTGCTATTACTGCCCCAGTTAGTAAGTACTCATCACTCTAAATCTGATTTTAGTATGGATATAGAACACTCACCTGTTGCCAGTAGAAGAAAGGAAAATGAAAAGACATCCTAGTCTTTAGGCAAATGAAATTATTTTTTCCCAGGGTGCACTGCTATGGCCATGGAAGAAGTTGTATTGCTGCTAAACTGTAATTGTTTCTGGTCATAGGAAAAAATCAGTGATATTATAAGTAGCAGTACATAAAACAGAGGTTTTGAGTAGGGAGGTTAATAATAAGTGTATGTCATTATAATTACGGCGTATTGCAGTAGAAACATGTTCCTGACTATATTTTTATAGATCATTCATATTTTTCATACCTATGTATATAGAGAGACATATTTATCAAAAGTATGGTTTTCTTGGTTTCCTTACAGTATTTGTTTTGCTATGTAGATGTTGCAGTAGATTTTTATGTTTACATCAGTGCTATGATTGCACAGATGTATTCCTGTTCCGCATCCAAAATGTATCCTGTGCTTTTCAGCCTGATGTTATTCTCTCCAAGGATCGAATCATTCCTCTGTCAGGCAAAAGAAGTTTTTGCTGGCCAAGTCAAATATATGGGAATTTTTATCATGATTATAAACTTTGGGTTTAGATGGTTTCTGGACTTTCATGGGCTCTTGAAATCTCAAGGGTGAGCCACTTGCTTGTGCTATGATGAATTATACTTGCACTAAGGTTACAGTTGAATTTAATAGAGCATATAAAATAAATGTACCTATATGTTTCATTTTCATCTCTTCACTATTGTACAAATTATGTCTCCTCTTGACGTTGTCTCCTAGAGGTTAGAAAATGTCACAGTGAAATGTCAGTGCCAGAAAGGAGATGAGAAACAGGCAGTTCTGGAGGTCTCCAGCTCTTCAGGCAGACTAATAAACAATGTCCAAGAAGTAAAATTTTAAGCTAACCGTTTCTTCCATCCCGTTGGATTTGAAAATATACCCTGATGGAATACATCCTGATACAGAGTTACAGTCATTCCACATAAGTTGCATGTGTGGGGGTTGATTTTTCATGTCTCCCAATGCCCCACATCTTTGGCAATACAACTACAGATACTTTTTTCTAGTACCTTACCATGTGGCTTTTCTTTCTAATGAGGATACGCAGGACCACAGGTGGAGAAATTCTGGCAGAATAGCTCAGTTTTCAAAAATGCAATTACTAAGATAGACCTGGAAAGGAGAACTACTCTTAGAAACCTACAGAAAACCTTGATTAATATGGTTACTATAATAAGCTACAGTTACCTTCTTTATATGCCTTGTGCACTCTTCACTGCAGCTCTTTTTACAGTCTTTCTTCTTGGAGAGTTACACTGTTAGTCACCAAGACTAACAGTGTTCATTGAAAGGGCTTGCTGATTGTTTATACTCCTGAGCTTAGCTGTCTCAAACTTCTGCATTATTTTGACATTTTAGGTATGGAAATGCTGTATTAAAGTTTTAGGATGATTCTTTCTAAAATCTGTCCAAAGCATCAGCTCAAGGACCAGTGTTGCCTATGCTGTACATAGAGATACAGCAACTTGAAGTTGAGTTTTCAATGTTCCAGATCACAGTTCCTCAACTCAACAATATTTTACCTGTTTCTGTAAACTTCATAAGCTCATCACCTTCACTAGGGATTTTGTCTGAAATGACTTAGGGTTTTCCCTCCATTTCTTTTTTCCTATGCTTTCCTAATTCACAGTAGAAGAAAAATTCCTATCAATACGTATTTTTTTCTATATTTTCATGCTGATATAAGTGTGATGTATTAGTAGCTGTTATTTTTCCAATATTCAAAGATATTAATAAATAGCTCCTGAAACATAGGTTGATCTGGCTGGCATATGACTTTGGTTTAGAGCAATTAGAAAATTCTATATTCTCTCCTCCTTTTTGGTATTTCTTTCCTGTTAAATAAAGCAAGTGCATAGCAACAATATTTAGTTAATATCTCAGTTCCAGAACAACTTTATTATATTACATGTCTAGAGGCTGATCAAGAATGTGTTATGTACTTGTCTTTATGCTTCTTAAACACCTAAATACAGTGGGAAAAACCAGAATAGGTAGAGAGTTTTTGCAATAAAATCACGTTTTTCTGTTTTTAAAACATACCTTTGCAGTATTTAGCAGTTATTTTTTTTTAATTTGGTAATTAATATGGTACATTTCAGGCAGAAGAACTTTAGTAAAGTATGCAAAAGTGTATGCTTTTTCTTCAGATTAATCCACTGTGGGCACTGAAATGTCTGCTAAATTGGGCCTAATTTCTACCATCTTCTTGACCAGACATTTGTGGTCCTATGGATGTCAGTGGGTGCAACACAAGGGGAAAAAAGTGTGTATTCTTTTTTCCAGTACTAGCATTTCTCACTGTAATGAGCAGAAAAATAATTGGACAATGGAGCTATCAGTAAAAGGACACACTTCAATGTGAGTCAATGAATTATTTTATGGGGCAAACTTTAATCTTGAAATGTGATTGTAGATAATTTGTGCTACCATCTGCCCATTTGGAATTCTTTTAGCCATTTCAGTCATTATACAGTAAGTACTGCTGTGTTTAACATTAACATTTGATACACATTTAATTTCTGTACTGCTCTGTGGTCCTTAGGGAGCTTTATTCTAGTGCTACATGAGAGAGACAAAGTATTGATCAGTTAACATTTCAGCTATGTATGTTGCAAAATTAATGAAAATGCCAGACAAAAATGTCAGAGTGCACAAAAAGGTAAAATTCAAATTTGGTAGTTTAATGAAAAGTTTAAGATGCGCATTATCAAAAATGTCCCCTTTCCTTTAAAGTACTTTTCATAACTGAGTAACTAAAGAGGACCACATATTTTACTTAGAGGAGCACTAAACACAAAATATGAGGGAATATATAATCTTCAAAGTGTTTGGTATCCCAAAATGGCCTTAGTAAAGTACGCAGTTGGCTCCTTGAGCATTTAACTGTTACTCATCAAATAAACTTATTTCCTTTCTCACTTGGAAGCAGAGTGCCCTCACCTGATCAACACACATTAGCCTCAAATTAAAGCTTCCTATGAACACACTCTCCTATTCTTGTTCTTATTCCTCTCATTCATTCTATACGTGTACATGCATGAACATAGAAAATACTTTCTTTCTTAGCCTTTCAAGTATTGATAAAATGACTCTCCCTGCATCCAAGTCATTTGTCAGGTCTAACTCACCTTCACTTTGTCTTCTAACATTACAGAATTCATGTGTGAAAATGACATAATAGTGTCCCTAGCTTTTGATTAAGTGTTAGTTCTCTTGCACGTATGCCATTTAGTTGTGGAGGTGTCACATTAATTAATCGAAAAGGAAACAGGATTGAAAAGACCTGGTTCCTAGAAGGAAATAGACAGTAAAGCAATTTTGTCAACTTGCTTAGCTTTTCCCTATTAAAAAGCAAATGATCACAACTGTGCATTTTGGAAGCAACATTCACTCAAAGATGAAGGACAAAGATTATTTTTTCAGAGAGACTTTATATGACACCATCAGGACTTGGAATACATTTGTCTTAATTATTACATATTTTGCCTTTTTTCACACTTTAATTGTAAGAGAATCAGAATTTTCAGATATATTTAAAAACTTATAGATGTTCCCATCATGGATACCATTATTGAGGATACAACCTTCAAATTGTTTTTTACTAAATCTGGGTAAAATGTATCATCAAATTATCTTTGTTACCTCTTGTCTAGAATTTGAAATTTGAGTAAGTGCTGGTAAGGTAGTTGCAAAAGGGCTTTTTTATCTCCCCAAAAAAAGCTTTCCAAAAATTGTTGTTGCTGTCAAAACTGCCTGTTCTCAAAAGAGAGATTTGCAGGGATAAAGTGACATCGCAATGGCAAGGCCAGGAACAAGATTCATTTCTGATGCAAGTTACACACATGTGCAAGAGTCTTTCAGCTGTTTGTCAGATGTATCCTCACCAGCATGTTAGAAAAAGAAGTAAACCAGACTGTTGTGGGGTTTGGTGGATTTTTTTTCCAAAGTAAAGCAGACAAAAAGAAAAGTGGTCTAAGTTCTGTTTCCTCTTTCCTAATTTCCTGTATATCAAGCATAACTAATGTTGGACCTCTGCAAAACTACAGTGGAATTTGAGCTTTTTGCAACACTTAGGTATACTTTGTGCCAGGTTTTAGAAGGTGGGATAGGAAATTAAAAAAATCAGAACCTGGTATATATGACCATAGAGTTCCATTAGCTATTAGTACTGAAGGAACATACCAGCACCAGCTATGATTAAAAAAACACCTCTTTACTATAACAAATGAGGAATGACACTGCTGTGGAAAAACTGGTGTCATCAATCCATATATTTTGCTTCACAAATTGTGTGTTTGCAAATCTGATACAAAGAGAGACTAGGAAATATTGATATATGTAAAAGCTTCTTTTAATATTTTATTTTTTTTATAAAAAGTCACTTTCATTTTACTTCCTTCACAGAGTGAATGCATACTTGCTAAACCAGTTTCGCAGTGAGATTAATTGCCCCAGCACAGACCTGGTGCTATTTTCAGGAATGTAGAGCATCCTGTGTGCTGCCCAGCTGCTGTTCCAGAAGTGTATGTGTCTGTCTTAGGTTCTCTGTCATTTCTGCCATCACCATCCAGGTGACTGGGGTGCCCACCCGAGGGTGTCTAAAATGGCACCAGCTCTACCTTTAAGTGCTTTAATTGCTCCTTAGGTGTTTATTTTACCTGCATATATATTTTAGGTACCTAACTAGATGCTGTCCTGAGTTTCTTCATAATCTTAAGGTCTTAAGTCTCAAAAACACCTATGCAGTGTGGGAAATTACTTTCCTTATTTTCTGATTTATCAAACAGGAATAGACTCTGTGTTAAACCAGCAGAGCAATGGTATCCCAAGTGTTAGACTTTTTCCTCAATACCAGACCATTCTTCCCACCTGTTTTCCCTAGAAAGCTGACAGTATTCTTGAAAGTATTTAATTATCAAATCTTTTCGAATGCTATTATAGTTTGAAACACCAAGAAGTCTGATACATGAAAATGCGGTTGATGGAAAATTGTAGGAGTTGACAAAAACTATTATTTACTCTCCTGTATTTAGGATTAAAAGAACTAAAAAGTTCTAAAAACAAGCTTAGATTTCCTGCTAAGGCACTGATGTGACTAGAAACCTGGGCAGCCAATTTGTGTGAGTTACAGTCTTCCTCTGCAGTATGTTTCTGATAACCCAAGGTGTGTACAAGGCAGTCCCCCACTGCCTGGTGTTACTGGAAGAGTTGCAGAGTGGACCATTGGACCTCCAGAGATGGCTTGCATTGAGTCACCAATTCTTACTTGCACCCTCCTGTTGAGTGCATAAAAATGCCCTGAATGAAAAGCTTTGCATTTGAAGGACTTCAGACATCACTGATACTGAATTTGGAGGATTACTAAGTAATCTGGGTGTTCTATGGTAATTGTGTGCCCTATCATCCTCGGGTTCCCTGAGGAGCTATTCCACAGTCATTGCAGGAGATCTTGGCCCTTTAAACTTCCATGACTTAGATACTGTACATGATTGAGTTATAAGGTATCTTACTTTTTCATCATCTTTTAATGATATGTCATATGAGAACCAACACATTATAAAACCATGTTACCAAGAGTGTTTTACTTCCTTTTTATTTTAGTAGCAATAGTTATTGTAATAGTTTGTGTTGAAGTGAAAGGATTGTAAGAAACAGATTTCACTGGGCCATTCAATAGCTGAAATGATGTAATGTAATGGTTTTGCCAAAAGTTGCAGTGTAGTAACAAAAGAAGCAGATATGTTGTATTTTGGTAAGAAAAGCCCAAGTAAGGTAAATCAGACAGAGAAGCAATGCTTCAAATCTTTTGAAAATACAGCATGCAAAAGGCTTAGAAAGGACAGCATGTTCAGAAATTAAACTACCAGTTTCTTTCTATTGCTCCTTAAGGAATCTTCAGTGTACTTATACCTAGAGAGTAGTTGTATAGGAGGTATGTAGCTGGTAGGTGATGACATACATGTCTGGGTGGAAGAATTAAGAAAAAAATACAGGTTTTTCCAATGTGTTGGATTTTACTGGAGTGAAAATACTTTAGACAATTTTATAACATTTAAAATATGCATAAGAAATGTATTTGTCTTGCTTATATTGTTTAACTCACAATTTTATAATTTCTGTTTTGGTAGCTAAATGGGAAATCCAGGCTGTTAACCTAAAAAAGCCGCAGAGCATATTTCGTGTCTAAAAGTGCCATGTATGCTATATGACTAACAGTAATTGCCTTTATTGGTGATATAAGTAAAGCCTCTGACGAAAAACAACCCTCCTAAGTAATCAATGCAAAACTTACATGTGAAGTGTTGTCCCTTTTTCCTAAAGAGGGAGGGTCTGCCTCACATAACTTTATCCTACACTTTTGGCAAAAGAGAGATGCTGCATGCTCCCCATTCCAAAAATGTCTGGTTTGGACTGGAAATAGTTTGAAAGCTTACTTCCTTCTTGGAAATCCCTGTTGGGTGGTGATGCTGTTTATGGTGATGATGATATCCCAAGTGTGAGGTGATGCAAGCAGCTTTATTTCCAGTGGAACTCCACTGAGATTTATGTCAGTGAGGAAGTCCTGTGAAAGGACTGAGCTTTTACAATTGTTTTTGTCAGAGTTGGGGAAACTTCCTTGTGACAGAGTGTGAAAAAGCCATAGCACTAGATATTGTCCCTTGCTTTGGATAATGAGTCAGTGTACTGAACAGACAGTCTTAATGTCAAGGGGACAAATCTCTGAAGTCCAATGTTATAGAAAAATGCTTAAGAAGTTTATGAATGGTGGATATTTTTACTTATAAATTAGGGATGAGATATACTGCAGTTTATTTTAATAACTCTCCTTGTATAGTTTCAGTCAAGGTTAATAGTGTTGCCACACAGGTTGTTTTCCATCCCTGAAAAATTAGACTTAAATCAACTTTTTCTGAAAAATTATACTTTCTTGAACTACTTTTTTGTGCTTTTCCCCCATCCCTCCCAAGGCAGCACCTGCAGATCTCAGTGACAACGATGAATCATGAAGATTACTATCAAGACATAATGTTTTCTTAAATATCTCAATTAAAGGCCAAATTTGTGGTTGCAGTTTTGTGAAGAAAATCCTCTTGTAGTTTTAGCCATATCACTGGTAAAGCCTGCATGTTTGCAATGCATGTTTGCAATGGTCTATCTTGGTCGTGGTAATATAAAGAGGAGCAAAAACTGCCTCAAAGATCATTTTAGTTACGTGTCAAAGCAAGAAACAATGTTGCCTAGATAGTTTTTTAATATGTGAAACACTCAAGACTGTGGACAAAATGTTAAAATTTTACCAAGTCTCATGCTTGAATGATTTAACTTCTGCAGGAAAGTAGAATTTCAGTTGACCTTGAAGTAAAAAGCCTGTAAATGTCATAACCACTTGTTCAATAATAGCAGCACTTTTTACCTTTTATTTTTATCTTATTTACTTTTCAAAAGGAAAAAAAATAGGTACTTATGCCTCAATCTGTTTAATGTTTTGCAATAAACAAGGTGACATAATTTAAAAGCATTGTTTATTTTGGGTTCAGTGGTAGATTATACTTATTCCAGGGTAAGTATTTACACTTGCCCAGTAGAAATAACTAACACTGTGACCCCAATCATTACTGAAGAGAAAAAAAATATTAATAGCTGTAAGCCAAATGGCTGCAGCTAATATTGAATAGACTTACAACTGTATGTCAGATCAGTGCGTTTGTACATTTCCATGAATAGCATCTACACTATTACTGTACTCTGAAGTTACAAGTAATCAACTGCTTTCCAGGGATACATGTAATCTACAGAGAACCCACTGATTTTCAAAACTAAAAAATTGACATAATTTAGTCTTATTATTTGAGATTGAGCAGTGCTCTTACAGCTGTTCTTAACACTGCAAAGTTATCTGTTAAAACTGGTATTATGTAATTGGAACTTTTGTTATTTCCTTACATTTCTCCTCAGTTCTTAAGTGCATGGTGTTCTGCTTAGCTGTTCTCATTCTCTTTCTTTCTGGTGCTCATTTACGAGGCAGAGAAAAAATCTCTTCCTTATCTCAGACCAGAAGGCACAGGTGCATGCATTCGAATCTTTATGTTTCAATGACAAATTCTTCATTTTCCAGGAAAAGTGGTTTTTTAATTATTAAACCCTGCTAATTCCTTTGAAGATGAGTGATCAATACTGTAAGGGATACCAATAATGTTTATATAAGTATGTTTTCCTTATAAAAGAAAGATTGAGCAATTTTTGCTTGGTATACAGTACTCTTTTTGCTCTTTTCTCTTGAAGAAGAAATAATACCAGCAGATAATGTATTCCTTTAACATGAGTTAAATTTAAAAGTTGGTATTTTTAATATTTGCCACCTTATTAATTACTGCTTGCTTAAAGCACCATATTAGCAGAGGGATTCTGAGTTAATAAACACATCATAGGATTAGTATATAAAACACAATATACTTTTCCCAAGACAATGATTACCAGCATAAGACCACATTAACAGCACTTAATGCTTATTCCTTAAATGTGCTTGATTTTAATTTGTTGGAAATAGTAGCATAATATTGTGGCAAGTAAACATGGAATCGTATTGGAGTGATTTATTTACAGTAGAGGTAACTAACACCTTGTTTCAGCTTTGTTTCTGTATTTGTATCACTTCCTCCATAGCACTGTAGCTTCACATCAGCCTGAATAGGGGTTTTAATGCTGAATAATCAGCTTTAACACAACTCCAGTGAAACACATAAAAAAAAAAGTTATTTCTTCATCACAATCTATTAGCTGGAACATTTGGAAAATAACTTCAGTGTGCTGGTAGGTCTTTATAATGTAGTATTTTCACATTCAAGAATCGCTTTGGATGTGATTTATGGAGTTTTAACCTTTTAAGACATTTCTGCTTTGCTCCAAGGGTGCTTCAGGTTTTTATTAGCTACTTTGATTTCATCAGTATGAGCAAGATACATCTCTATAAATTACTGATTCACTGGAGCATATTTCTTCGCATCAGAATTGAGATCTCTGTCAGCCCCATCCCATGGATGGTGGCCCAGTCTGAAGTTACCTACCACAGCCTGGGCTGCCCACCCAGGTCAGGCATCCTTCTGCCTCTCCTCTGGAGCACCTGCACACCTGCAAACTGAGCCATGCCCCATTCAGCCCTGCAAGAACAGCTCTATTGTTGCATTTTCTGAGGGAAAATTATTCCAGTTCTACTTCTGAATTAAAAGCAAGGCTGTTATTACTCAAGGGATGTTAGGCCTCACTGCTTTTTTGAGAAAACAAATTTGCTGTAACTTTATCTGTAATTTAGTAGCACTTGGGTGCAAATAGAGTCTACATTGTATAGAATGCAAGGCAGAAGTAAGGGTTTGTTAAAGCCATAAAACGGTTGGGTAACCTTTGTATTTCCAAAAGCAGCCTTACCAAAGTCACAGGTTAAATAAAAAAAAATCAAAACCAACCCAAACCACATAGAATAAACAACAACAAAAAAATCACTCCAGGAAAATACATTCTTTATAGCATTACCATTAACCATCTATTTTGAGTTTGCTTCAAACATAGTATTAAAGAAGTAAGCTTTCTGTCAATATGGAGAATATACCAAAATTGCAGATTTCCCAGAACTTAATGTACATTTGCCTTGACCAACAGCCTTCCCAGAAAACAGTCATGGTAGGTGCTACACAGCACTTTTTCTACATGTTTTTTGTTTGGTTTGGTTTTGTTTCGCTTTCTCACAGTAAATGTAGCAGAGCTTTGCTGTTCTCAAGTGCCGCCTTCTTGAAGAATATGATATCAAAATGCTTAAATACAGTTTCCCTTTTGTTGGTTGATTCTTGAATATCAGGATTTCATAGGAAGAAATAATACTGTTTCGAACCTTAGTCCTGTATGCATAGCCCTTGCAAATGATGCTGTTGAGGCCGGTCCAAATCACTTGAGTATTTTATTCTATCAGAGTTCAATTTTACAACCGTGTGCTTGTTCACTGCTTTACATCCTGATTAGGCAGCAAATGTGCAAACTCTTTCTTTTTTTTTTTTTTTCTAATAGGAAAAAAAACCCAATCTAGTTGTATGAGTTTGATCTTGCTGATTAGCAAAGTAAAAGTTAAGAACTTAATGTGGTTCCTACATCTGGCAGCTGTCATTAGTGAGTGACAATGCAGCTAATCCCCCCCATCCTCCCCTCCCCGACACACTAGCCTTCTCCTCCATTCTCCCAAAAGCAGCAGCAGCCACCTCCAGGCACACTCTCGGCCAAAGCTGGGAGCAGGGAGTATGTATCTGACCTGGGATCTGAACCTGGGAAACTCTGGTTAGTATGCTTCATTGTCTCCGGATCAATGTGCTCACCCTTCTGCTCCTTTACTTACAACGTCTAATATGCCTAATTTGAATTAAATTATTTTAATTAAATCATTCCACAGTGTGGAATCTTTCTCACAGTGCAAGACGGTTAAGAGCTGTAGCTAGAAATGTTATAAATCAGGTGCCCCCCCTTGACTGGGCCAAAGTTAGTAAGCCAAAGATAACTGTGGAGTCTGGCATAGGCAGAGCAAAAAGTCTATGTGAAAAGAGAGTCAGCACTTATATTGGAACTGAGAGATACAGCAGTTACTTCTGTAAGCATCAGTATCATTCCTGCTGGTATTTTTCCCTCAGCATTGTGCCACAAGCAATGGGTTCACAGTTTGCAGGGAAGGCAAAAGGATGAGAAGAGAGTTTGTGATTTCTGGATGAAAATAAAGCTCATCTTGGTTTATCTCTGATTTGAGCAGTCCTGTCATTTGCCAGTCAGAGAGTGTAAGGAATGCTCGGCTGCATCACCAGACAGTTTTTCCTAGGTAACTCCCGACAGCTGATGGTACTGAGCACTATGGTACTGTGAGGCTTGTATTTATTTTATTTTCTGCAGCCATCCATTCTTTCTCACATTCTTTCTATTAAAAATCCAAAAATTCTTCTCTCCCAAGGTGTAGAGAAGAAAGTAAACTCAAAACCCTGAAGAATTTTTAATGCAGAAGGAGTGTTTTAAAGCAGGGATGCCTGTGCAATATTCACTTTAAAATGTGAATATTGACTATTTAAATTCTGTTGCCTATCTGTCAATGACAAATGCAGCACTTCTTTGAGACCACTTTAAGATCTGGTAGAACCAGCACCCCCGATATCTCTGAAGTATGGGACTTGCTGTATGACATATCTCATTTCTGCTGACTTTTGATTTTCAGAACTGTTAGTCAAATATAAAATATATTGGTTAAAAAATGACATATTATTTCTGGGTCACTTTCAGTGTTGACCTGTATGATAGCTGCATTTTTAAAAGTTAATGCAGTTTAAAAATCATTTTAAATTTCCCAACACGAAAGAAAGAAGTGAGATAAAGGATCCACAAACAAAAGCTTTATTGGCTTATGACAAGTAATCCATCTTTTTGCATTAGTGTAGCATTCTATCCCAGATAATTTTTCATAATTGATAATTTGTGAGTCATATATATTACCTGTTCTTTTATGGGCTTCTAAAAAGTGAATCATGTCAAAGGTCATCAAGCATTCACAAAGGAAATGTTTTTTATTTTATTTTTTCTGTTTTGATCAGTGTTCTGAAGAACTTTGCAAACATTTCAGGGAAAAATGCAACTAAAAAATCGTAGATGTTTTCCTGGAAGGAACTTCATCCAAATACTGTTACAGCAATTAAAAAAAAATTAATTTTAGGACATACATGAAGTACTATAGCGGGGTAAAAATGTTTAATTAAGTCAGTTATGATTTATGTAATGGCGCTTAGGCTTAAAAGTTGGAAATGTTTGTATTGCATATACATGCAGCAAAATTAAGAGTGATATTTGCATGTGACTGAATAATTTTGAATTTTTCTGCATCAGAGATAATTTTGCAGTAATCCACAAGCTATTGTTTTCCTTTCACCATGAAACTAGGGGTGTTTACAGACATCTGCTATCCCCACTCTTTGGAGGTATTTAATATTGGCTACAGGTTAAGAAAATCTAACAAGGGAAAAATAATATCTTCACATCTAAAATAATAGAAGACACTAAAATGGGGTTACATGTTGATGCATTATTTTGTCACAGGCAAGTTATAAATAAAAGAATTTGGGCAAATCATTTAAAATTTAGGTATCATAATGAGAAATCTACTAGGAACTTTTCTCTTTATTACTATTTCTCCAGTTACCCATGAACATTACCACTAACTGCACATGGACTTTCTGATTAAAAATTGTGAGAACAGAATAAAATATTAATAAATTCAATTAGTGGGAAAGGCAACTTGAACTAATTTACAGACAACTATATAGGAGGCATTATGTATTTTAAAATGAATTAAATATTAATTTCACAGTAAAGTTGTTATGAATATCCTGCCACAGCTTGTGTGGTTCTCTCTTCAACAGTCATTCAAATGTATTCTGAAGAGTTTAATTATAATGAGATATTATATTCTATTAAAAATTATTCAGGATTATCTTAATAAATAAAATAGAATTGAGATTATTTAATTGTAATTATATTATATATAGAATAACATATATGTAGAATTACAATACTGTAGACCTTTTTTCCCCCAATTTCTAGAAATAAGAATAGGAGTAGCTGATAAGTTTTGGTAAAACCATTCTTGAAATTTCATCTGAAAATCATAAATAATTGGATATTTTGCACAATAATTTAGTCTGAAATCAGTACCAATATCAATAGGATCTTGTCCTTAATATATTCTAGTTGCTTAAGAATAAAGCAAAAGATCTGTATTGCTGCTGAACACTATTTTGTTCTATGGCATACATCAGTACCATTGGCTCTTCTTTGCGGTTATCTTTTAATTTATTTTAAAGCTTATTTTGTGGTTTATTTCTTTGTAATAGTGTTTTTAGCCAAGCTGGAATTAGCTAGTAATGTATCCTAGTTATTTCAGATAAGTGCTTTAGTCTACATTACCTCTTCATCTGAGACAGTAAACCAAAGGACTTTTTCAGCTCATCAGGTAATTGATTTTGAAAGTCACAATTACTTGATACAAATAAAAACTTATGTGAACATTTAGTCCCTAAAAAGAATTCAGGATTTGGAAAATGGACAGAAAAGAAAGTCTCATTTTAAAACTTATGCTTTGGCAAGGATTCTAAAATGTATGTAATTGTACTTGTGACAGGGTGCTGTCTTTTTGTCACTATAGATATGAAAAATACAGCCTATAAATACAGAACTGCTGAATTATATATCTGAAAGGAAAAATATTCTCAATTATTACTCTGTTATGTAATACAAAATGCATTTAATAATATTTATCTTTTTATTTTCTATTTTTATACTACTTTTGAAACTGTTCCCCCCTCAAAAAAAGAAAAGAGAAAAGGGTGTCAGAATTTTCTTGAAAGGCAGAATGTATTAATTTTCAACTACTTTGCTTGCCTTAGTCTTAGCTGAAGGTAAATGCAAGAGAACGGTGCTGCTGCTGCTGTTATCATTATCTTTTGGATGTATAGTGCAGCCATGTGTACTGGGCTGTGGGCACACCTTTGTTCCTAAAAGTTAACAAACAGAGCCTATGCTTATAAATTCATATCATTACGTTCATTCAAATCAGTAGGACTATCCCCAAGAGTAAATCTGCACATATGCATAAGTATTTGCAATATCTGACCTGCCTGGGGAAGAGACAAATGTGTGAAAAATGCAGGGAAGAAAAAGCATGCTCTTAGATTAATGCACTTTCCTAAGCATTTTTCATGATCTCAAATATGTTGGATATGCTGTTGTTTTTAGGCAAGTAATTCTCAGTACAGTTGCACTGTATCAATGAAGCATTGCTTATACAAGAGGTATAGGATAGTTACATTTTTAATAGGGTACAAATACTTCCTGTTTGGCACTTACTTTATTTGCAAGACCAAACATTAATTGTGATCTTTAAATGTGATCTTTCGATAGTTGTGGCCAAGTTAATTTGTCAATAAAAATATGCCTAAAATATCAGAAACGCATAGAGCTTATTTAATTTTTGTTGATTGAAAAAGAAAGCCTTTTAAAATGGTATTGTACATGATTTAAATAAAGGAACTCAAAAAAATACAGACACCATTGTAAGATTTAGAATTAAACTGCGTTAACTGATAATCTTTGATAGTATAGATTTTTAAAAGTTTTGGTAAAATGTGTTCTTTAGCCTGAAACTAAGAGGTATTTAGTGTAGTGACATAGCTAGTTCTGTCCTATTTCCTCATAAAAATGGGATCCTTTTTCCTACACTTCTCTGCATGTCATTCTCTGCTTGAGCCTGTAGATAGCACCTTTGCATCACACAAAAATCATTGCCTTTCCTGAGAGACAATTACTATTTAGGTGGGGAAGTCTTTACTTGTGCAGACCTCTAAATGTAGCTAGTACTATTTGCATAATTTCCAGACTTTGATGACAATATGTGATCTTAAAACAGCAGATCACTCTCATGAGGTACCTGAGAGGTACAATGTTCTCTCATAATTATTTGTTTTAATGTACTGTCCATCAGGTATTGATAAATGAGCATAATTCTGCATTTCTATTTCACATTTTCGTCTCCATTCTGCAAATTACATGACACTAGTGGTCTCTTTTATCTGCTGAGTAAGATAAACTCTACAAATTTAACCAAACTCTGTTCATCCTTCTTCCTTTGGGCTTGATCCATCACTTATACCAGTCAGCAACGAACCTTAGATGTGCTGGCTACTGACTTGGTGGGCACGGAATTTCACCAAAACCACTGCAATGCAGGATGAGGCTACTCCATGAGAACACCAACCATGCTGTCAGTGCTGGGGAGGTAACTCGTTACCAGTGCTGCTATTATTTGCTTCAACTTCAATTGGAAATATTAAAAAAAAAAAAGTAATAGAGAATTATTTTTAAATCTGAGACTGTTATGCAAATAATCTTTACAGTTCAACATTTTTAAATTTTTCCTCACATATATGCTTCATAATATCACTGCCCCCATTTCTAGAACCCAGTGATAGTGTATAATCTCCTAAAATGATAGTTTGTTTTGCATTGGAGTTGCTCTCATGTCACATAATGCAGAATGTCTCTAAGTTTATTATTTTTGTTCTAAGAGGTCATAACAAAGAAGGTCTGCTTATCTACCACCTTTACCCATGATCGCAGTATGCTGAATAAAACTGCTGACATTTATTTGATTTCACTAAGATAGTGCTTAATTTTAGTGAGAGCCAGTAAATAAGGTTTAAGAAGACAAAAAAAAAAACATACAAAGCTCTTGTTAATGTACAAGTTAATGATTTTGTCTGTGTGCCGGACTGGGATATTTGAGAAGGGAACACTGAACGTCTGAGAGAGACTCCCATGAGCAAGATGATTTTTAATCGTATTGTCTGAATGCTTGGGTTGTGTATTAGAAGAAGCAAAGTGTGATGCAGGTGGGAGGGAACTAACCTTTGACTCAGTGTAGCAGCAGAAAAACATCAGGACTATCAGCATGGGAGTTTCCAGCCTTTCCCTTTCTCGACAGAATAGAAGGCATTTTTGTTGTGGATGAGAGAAGCACGGATTGAATTCCCACATGCACTGAGCCACTCTTTGTCTGGGTTGGGTTTTGTTTTGTAAAATGCAAACCTTTTCATCTTTCAAATTGTTACAGGAACCCAAGCATTAAAAAAAAAAAAAAAACACCAACAAAAAACTGAGAGGAAAGTAATTTTTAGTGCTTGTTTTGCCTGGGCAAATGCTGCATGATTAACAAGAAAAGCTGACTTATTTCTGAAGGCTCTGCTTCAATTTGTTGTGTCAGTGGCCAAGTTAGAAAGATACTCGCTGTCCATAGGAAATGCTCATATTGTAGCTCATAAGGAAAGGGAGGCATTTTCAGCTTGGGGCACCAAAGGAAAGCAGGATACCCAGGATGAGGACCTCATCATGACTGGCTATTGTCAAAGCAAAGCATATACTTTTATAGACAGGAGAAAAAAACATGTTAGCATTGAGGATAGGAGGCTACTCCATACACACATTAAAAAAAAATCTTGTATTAGTAATCATCTGATTTTTTACCCTCCTGTTACATCCTCACAGCAACACACATACATACCTCTGTAAGGTATTTTATATGCAGATCACACATATGTATAAATTTGTGTAGCAAGGAAAAGCTAAAGGTGTATAGGCATAGCTGGTAGCCTCCTTTCGTGTATATTGCTCTCTCTTTTTCAGTTCTCAGTGTGTGGAAAAATAAGGCTACACTTACTTCCTACCTAAGCATGATAGGAAGCTGTTTAACTGCTTGTCTGGAAGATGAGCTGTAAGTTATAATTTTTAACTTTTTCATAGTTAGCTTATAGTAGATAGAAACCTGCTGGGTTCTGTGGCAGAAAGATTACAAAAACCCCACACTTATATGCCTCTAGAGTAGATTTCTCCAAAGAAAATCTCAAGAGAGGGTATAAACAAAATTACCTTAAGATAAACTTAGGCCAAAACTGCTAGTGCAATTGTGGTCTTTTCTGTTTTCTCTTTCTGTTTTTTTTAAGTGAGCTGATCGGTCTTTAAGAATTATTCAGAAAGTAAATACTATGTAGCTGTCATTGAGCATGTGGTATGGCAGTAAAAAACTTACATTTCACAGATATAAGCATCTTAGGAATAGTATCTTAAGAAAAAAAGGCATTTTCAATGTTTGAAGTAATTTAAAGTATACCAGGTAATCTCTTTTAAGACATTCTGTTCCATGATGACGTTCTATCAATTAGATCAAACTCTTTTTCAGTAAAGGGCAGACTCAGTACATGTGAATGTGTTTACCTGAAATATTCCTTCTCTTGGGGAAGAATATCTTCTATTATCAGGAAAGTCCACTGAGCAAAGAACATGCAATTTGTCACTGTCAAGACACAACATCAAATTTTCAAAGGAAAAAATGGGAATGCAATCATGAGCTTTCATGAGGTATTGTAGTCCTACTTTTAATGTATTTTTCTTTCTGAGTTCTGACATGGATAAACATTACTGAAGCATTGTTTTAAGGAATTACTGGTATTACTTTGTTGTATGATGTGAAAAGCCCACAGCCAAATTCTGTTCTCATAAGGCTACTTTTACATCTGGATTTTGCCTCTCTTTGATTCTTCACTTGCACACACTCTTTTAAATCAAGTTTTAGGTGTTTTGTTGCTGAGGCTAGTTTGCTGGGGCAGACTGAGACTAGGGGAGAAAGAACAATATGTTTTAGCAATGATGCTTTTATTCAGTTAGATGGCTTCTAACAGGATCTTGAAGTCACTGCTTTCTGGATTCCTGACATTGGGAATGCTGTGGCTGGGTTTCCACTACCACATGCATTTCTGTCATTTATGTTTATTGTCCCCGTTATTAAAGGTTTCTATTTCCTGCTGATGGGATGCTCTTGCATGAAGTAGTGTCATGAAATAAAGATTCAAGCGAAGACAATTGAAGAGGCTTACAGCCCATTCTTTGTGATCTGAAATCTTTGATTTTGGTGTGGTGGTTTTAGTGTGGGATGTAAACATTCCTCTGTTTTTTTGCTTTCTGTTCTATATAGACATACGTATATAAAAATATCTAAATATACATATATATATATATATGTATTAAAAATAGCTATTTATACATACATATAAACAGCTGGATCCTATCCAGTTAATTTTGCCTTCATAACCCATCTGTATTGAGAAGTCTATTAACTAACTGCCCCTACTGTAAAATATTCACCTATGAGAAAAACAGTACACAGATCAGCTTGGAAACATCACAGATCTTACTGGTTACTACAAGTTCTTATGTGAAAGGCTGTTCTTATTCCACTGGTCTTGGTTTACCTGTCAAGAAGGTGGGAACCTCCCTGGAATGGAAAGAAGACCCCTCCCTCTGAATTATTATAACTTTCAAAATCACGGGACTTCCAGGCAAAAATGTAAGAAAAGAAATGTCAGTTCGTTACTAGGAAATGTGTATCTATACCAGAACAAAACAAACTCAACACAGTAACAGAAGTTTCCCCCGTCAGGCTCTGGTTTTCCCCGCTGGTGCAGTTACGGGCACGGCCGGCAGGGGGCGCTGCGGTGCGAGCGCGGCACGGCCTCAGGGGTGGTGGCGGCCTGCGGCAAGGGAGCAGAGGGTTGGGGGGGTGATGCCCCTGAAGCTCACGCAGGCAGCGACAGAGTAGCAGCAGGGAGAAGCAGAAAAAGCTGGCAGATTCGATCGTAGTGCCCAAGTGCAGCATAGCAAAGTCTTGGAGCCAAATACACAAAACTCCCACAGCACCATGTGACCACTGATCCTGCAAGGGAGCCTCCAGCCCCCAAGCAAGTCTTGGGTCAGCCCCAACACCTCTCGCGGCATTATGCCACAATTCCCAAAAAAACTGCAGTGGGAGAGTCCACCCCGCAGTCTAGACAGCCAAACCCCAAAATGACTACTGGAATGCCAAAGGGTTACTTTGCTGTGTTTGTGGCAATGTGATGTAATCAATCTGCCAGACCTCTCCATACCTACATTTATTCCAGTGCCCACCATACCACAGAGGCTTCATCCTCTTAGCCTGCTTAATGGCAACACAGAGGTGACTGCTGCGGGCTGTGGCTGCCCTTCTGGTTTGGCTGGAGCCTGAACGGCCATGATCTCTGATGGCTCCACTGCTGCGCTGTCCACCCTTCCCTCCGACTGTAGGTGGTGCTCTTGGGCAGTGGCCCTGGTCCCTGGGGTAGGTTTCTGGGCAGCATCCCTAGGCTCCGGGGCAGATTTTGAGGTAGCTATCCAAGGCAACCTCACCCTTTCTCTAAATGCTAAATGGACTGTATTGAATAAATTTACCAAAAACATCAGCAAGAACATGGTATCTGTAGCATCCAGGGGGAATTGAAACCCATCAAAAGCTTTTATGGTAGGCCTGAAAAAGTGGGTGAAGGATTAGGAGAAAACACCCCTCTGCATTCCTCCCCCAGAATAGGTACCATTATTAGTGAACCCCCAAGGACAGGATCTTAGGGTGTGATAGATAGCCACATGCACACATTCCATAATGAGGTTTAGAAGCACTGAATTACTCACCCAACTGACCCATTCTCCAAACTTGGTAACAGGTACAATGGCCTTAGATTTAGAGCTCATGTTTAGATAGTGATCCGCAAATGGAAAAAGCATGAACGTGATCATCTACCAACTGAACTGGTGTAAGCTGGACCATATGATGATGCCTAATGAGGTTTCTATATACAATACACAAATGGGCTACCCAGTAACTGTTATTTTTTTTTCACCCTTTCCTCTCGAGCCCTACGTTGGGCACCAATTAACGACTTGGTTTAAAAGACAAAGGTCTACCAAGGAACCTTCCTGAAATGGAAAGAATTCCATTCCAATCCCCACTTTGAATTATTGTAACTTCAGAACTTGAAGGACTTTGAAATAAAAATGTAGAAAACAAGAATAACAGTTCTTTACTAGAAGTATATATGTATATATAAAAGGACATAACAAACAACAAAACAATAACAGAATTTTTCAACCTATTAATTACTGGTTTTTCTGCTTTGACGTAGTGATGACCACAGCTGGCAGGGGATGCTGGCCGCTCTGGCAGGGCAGGGGCTCACTCACTCACGGCCGGCAGAGCTTGATGTGGGTTCAAAACCTGCACAGGGGTAATGGTGGTTCAGACACAGGGGAGGAAGGAATATTGCTCCTTTTGCAAACTCACAGGCAGCATTTGATCTTGGCACCACCACCAGCAGCAGGCAGAAACTGGGGAAGGCAGGCAAATGCGATTGTAGTGCTGAGTTGCAGTGTAACAAAACTCCCTGGCCAAGCCAGACACACTCTGCAACAGACTCAACTGATCTCTCCTGTGAGAGGCAGGGAGGTGGGTGGGAGGAAAGATAGAAGGATGGAAGGAAGGCGCGGAAGGAAGGAAGGCGCGGAAGGAAGGCGCGGAAGGAAGGCGCGGAAGGAAGGAAGGCGCGGAAGGAAGGAAGGCGCGGAAGGAAGGAAGGCGCGGA
>VZRN01002758.1:381102-411329 GCA_013397935.1 Dasyornis broadbenti | reverse complement strand
GGAAAGGAAAGGAAAGGAAAGGAAAGGAAAGGAAAGGAAAGGAAAGGAAAGGAAAGGAAAGGAAAGGAAAGGAAAGGAAAGGAAAGGAAAGGAAAGGAAAGGAAAGGAAAGGAAGCAGGGCACGGAAGGAATTAAGGCACGGAAGGAAGGAAGGCATGGAAGGAAGGAAGGCGCAGAAGGAAGGTGTGGAAGGAAGGCAGGAAGGCGAGGAAAGAAGGAAGGCGGGACCCCGCCCCCAACAAAGTCTCTGATAGGGCCCCTAAGTTCTCATGAGGTGTGCCTAACTTTCCAAACATCGAGAGGGAACAGGGACCCTTCTCCTCCCGGCTGCCTCCACACACAAGATGCCTCCTTGTGAGTCTTAAAATACAGTAACAATCTTTGGGCTTGGGTGCTCTGGGATACTTTATCATTATGAGTCACCCATGTTATGAGTCACCCCAAGATGTGTATGTTGAAGGACACCCTTTTTATTTAAGGGGGGTTGGAAGTATGTAGATGTGTTTCATATTCTTATTCAGAAAGTAGTCTGCTTCACCTCTGCCTTTACCAAAAATGCACATGGTACACTCACATTTGCTGGGGTCTCAAGCCTGAAGTCAATGCCAGGCTCCTTGTGTGTGCTGTTGGCGAGACAGCAGACTCAGTGTCAGATCCTGAGTGCAATGTTGCTGAACCAAACAGAGGTGCCTGGAGACTGGCTGTCACTGGCTCAAACTGTAGCTGTACCTATGTAGCCATTCTTTTTTGAGCAAGACAAAGTGCGGAAGTTGACACCATAGAGCATTGCAGAAGTGCTACAGATACTACCTCAGTTTTCCTTGGATACTTCTGTGACCCCTCCTCAGTATTCTTGGTTTTCAGTCTTGCTTAAACCATTTGTGGGCGTGTGAGCCATCTTCAGCTGGTTTTTTCCAATTGTGTCTGTTTTACTACTTTTCGGTAGTATCTGTGAACTGTCCATGAAATAACTAGACTCATGTTAGCAGTCCAAAAATGTGTGAAATTTCTGGAGTAATTTCAATTACTATTTAAGAGTAGTAAAGATGCTTCATAAGATATTGTAGCTGTGAGCATTTGGAGATATGCTTTTATGTCCTACTTTTGATATGCTGCGTTATTTTTCTTGTGTGTGTCTCTGTGTGTTAAGAAAGTAGAATTTATGAAATGGCATCGTGCTTTCTCTCATAACAAGAAAGATTGAAAGAAAAAGAGGGTTGGTTTGAGGAAAAAGAGGAAAACAGGAAAGGGGAAAAAAAGACTTTGTTGCCTTATGCTAGATGGATTCAGGCCACGTTGTTTTCACATATAGATTATAAAATCTTTTAAAATAAGAATCACATGCAGTGTAACACCTATCTGCTTTCTACCAGAATTTTAAGTTACAATAACTTCTACCTCAGCAACCAGTGTTGTTAGTAAATGACACATTCTATTTACATAAGTTTACCTATTAGGTAAAAAAAAAATCTTGATTGTAACTTGATGCAGAGGCTGTTAGTATAGACTTTGCCAAAAGCAGCTTCAAAATCAAGAAAGGAACTGTACCTTTTGGTTATTTTTCGTAAAAGAAGCATTAACATCTTTATGCTGTCTTGTTATTCACTAGAAAGCTAAGACATCAAGTGAATCTGAGCCTGTTTATATCACAACTACTTTAATTTTATCTTTTTCTTTTCTTTCTTCTTTGTCTGAACATTTAAAAAGACCTTTTCTTTCCAAATCTAAGTGATGCAAGACCTAAATCAATCCTAAGTGGCAACCATTTCTCACAGTGTTGTGTATGGCTGTCTGTTAATTAGCTGAAATAGATTATTCCCTGATGTGTGGCGTAGTGTTTGTGGTAACTTTCAGTGTGCATAGTTTTGTTTATTTTCACATACTGAGGCAAATTCTCAGTATGTCTTCAAATTATCTCCTGGCAGGTGTTTTTTCCTGAGCTAATCCTGACAGACTCTCCCTGCCACATATGCCCATCTTCAAGAACAGGAGAGCACTACACATGCAGGAACTTCTGTGCTAGGAGCTGTATGCAAATTTAATGCCCAGCTCATGTCTGTGTCTCTTGCATAGATGACAGACATTTTAACAATAACTGTTACATTTCCCCATGGAAATCCCATTGTTTTACTGTATGTATATGAAAACATATGTGCATTTACTCTTCGTATGTGTTTGAATATGATCCTGGGAACACCTATGCTTGTAAAAAATATGTTTTAGCCTTTTCTGTGTATGTGTATATAGTTAAAATGTGTGAAAAATCTTGTATCAGGAATGCAGTTGTCAAACAGCTCTTTATCAGAGATGTGGCTAGATCCCAGAGAGACTTATCAGATACTAAAAAAACATATAGGGTGGAAAATATGATAAACAAAAAATTGACACTGAAAATAATTCTACAGCATTTGGGGTTTCATGGAAAGAGCAAATGCATAGGAAATAAGCTTTTGGTTTCTGATGTTTGAAGCAAATACAGTCAGAGTAAATGATATTCCAGCAATTGCATATAGAGCTTTCTCCAGATATGTCGCAATTTTCATGACTGAAATGAATTCTTTCTGCTGCTACAAGTTTTGGAAGAGCTGGGAGTAGCTGAAGAGCTACTAGCTTTTTTCTGCTTTTTAAGGACAGTAACCACAGTGTGTGTACTTGCACACCAATATCTGTATATAGGTGCTGAAATAAAAATTGCCATGGCTTGGCTGCCTTGGTGCAGCAAAGCATAACAGCATTCCATCCCGTCTTCCTCTTTGTGTGCTTTTGTGTGTGCAGACATGTATCTTTCTGAAAGGAATTACCTGAGGAGGAGGATGCATCCTTGTCCCAAACAGGACATGGGAGACATACCTTTTCCCCAATATGCAAAACCTGCTTTCAGTTATGCTGGTTTATATGTTTAAAGTCAGGTTGTACAAAAGTCTGAAAAAAAATATTCTGAAGAACTTTGAAATAGGAATTCCAGAAATATGATGAGAGGTTTTAGAGATATTTTAATACAGGGAATTCATAGAGAGAGTAAATACTATTTTACTATTTTTTCTTTTGACAAGAATTCTTCTTTGGATATCATAGTCTACCAGTATGCTGAAGTTGTGTTTCAGTAAATCTCGTCTTCTTCTCTACTAGTCATCAATCACAGTGCATTTGAAGGCTTAAAAAGCCGTCATTATAGGCACACTATTTTTTACTGTAGTGTACTACTAAAAAACTAATTTTGCTCCTTTTTTTTCTGCTTGAGATAGGCATAACAATTTCATGTTGGTGGTGTGCAGAAGAAAAACAACAGAAAACACCTACCTACTTAAGTATTCAATGACTGACATCACAGTTCAACTTCTGTAATACTAAAAGTAATGTATTCAAGTATAAAAGTACGCTGTAGAAGTAATTCAAACAATTGTATGTCTTCTTATTCTTAGAAACTAAATTTCTCTTTATATGGAGAAATACAACTAAACCTATGCGTAGATGTAGTTACAATATATATATATGTAATACAAAAATTTTATTTTTCTTTACCATCTGACGCTATCTGCTCTGGATTTATATTAAAGAAAATTAAAGAGAGTATCCCATAATTGAGGTTTGTTCAATGTAAGATTTTATACTTCAGCAAGTTTAACATTATTTCACAAATAATGAACACTATGTAATAATATTGAATAATGTGTTGTAAAGTGACAAGAATGAAAGAAGTGATATAATTATCTGGTGAGGTTTTGACACTGCCATTTTTTCTGTAGCTTCATGAGTTGATCAGCTTTAGAACATAAGGAGTACATAGAACTTTCCAGAATGTCTGTTGTTTCAGCATGTTTTTATACTTACTGGTGTTACTTCTCAGTTTTGTTTCATTAGATGCCCTCCTTTGTTTCAGATTTTATTTCTTCTGTTACTTGCTTGTGAGGGACTCATTAATGTTAGAGTGAAAATGTCTCAACATTGGCTTTTATTCTCAACTGTTGTTCAAAAATCTGTTGTTTAGTAAAAGTACTAGAAAATCTGCAAATGTCTTGGCAGTGACAGCACATGCACATGGGCACAGCAAGCACCTGTGACTGGTGTGGTGGGCAGAAGATCGAAGAAGGGCTCTGTCTCTACACAGGTTACCCCCTCAAGAGGTGGAGAGGAGCTCTGTCTCTAGGAGGATTTCTCCAGGCAGCCTTCTGGGAGTGCACAAAGCCTCTAAAACCTCCGTCACTGGGAAGACTTCCAGGCTACTCCGGCCGAGGGCAGAGAGAGCTGCTGTTAGGGAAAATTTCTCCAGATGACCCAATGATTTCCTCAGACAATCAGGCTGTGGGAAGGGCTGAACAGTATATAAGAACTTATGGACTGGGTTATGCTGGCCCTTGCCCTTTTTCGCTCACTTCTCACCAGCCCTCCTTGCCTAGCCTTTGCTGTCATGATGCTGCCCTTGCCTTTGGCCCTTGCCCCTGCTTGTCCATCTCTAGCCCACATCACCATCCCTGCCTGCTGCTGCCCTACTGTGCCACCACCTGCCGCTGTTTGGCCTACCACCATCCTGCCCCTGCCCTCTGTCCTGCCCGCTGCTGCCCTGTCACTTCTGCCTCTGCCCCCTCATTGCCCACAGTCCTGCCCCAGCAGTGCATCACTCACCAAGCGTCTCACCACTTGTTGAGTTGGTTTCTGCATTTGCTTCTGCCTTTGCTATGTCTGTTGATAATGCCAGTTTCCATCTCCAAATCAATAAACTGCTCATGAGTGTAACATTAACCTCACTTGTGTCCAATTTCACCCTAGGAATCTTAGGAGTTCCCCCCTGGTCATTACTCTGGGATGGGACATTATCTTTTAGAGTGCTCTATAATAACTTGCTACACCACTAGTCCTAGTCGTCATACTGTAATTTGTAGTCACTTTCCATAATGAATGCTTCCTAGATATAAATCCACATTAGACAGCATGTATTGAGAGGTTTGAAGATAAAAATATGTGGTAGTGTGGAAGAAAATGTGGTAGCTTAAAATGGCCTAGTATTAGAAGCAGTGCTCTAGGCAGTAGAGATGCACTGAGGTGTAGCCATATCTTGTGTGATTTGAAGGTAAGGTGAGGCTCATGACACACTGTCTCATGAAGTTTTCATATGAGTTTCCAAATATAATTACCAGTTAGTTAACTGTAGATACAGCATCAATACAAAACTTCCATTACTTCATAATTTGGTTCTCTGCATTCTGAAATGTTGTAGGAAAAAAAGGATACCCTAATAAAGCAAAAGGCGCCCTGTGCGTAAAATGGAGAGTTGTTTTCCTTTCAATTAGTAAATATTATGTATCATTTTCACTGAGGCAAAACAGTTACAAAGTAATAGACAGGTTTTATACTTTGTCTCATTTCTTAACTGTGCAAAGATGTAAATAATCAATTGAGGCACTGAGGAATGAAAGTTCATCCCATTACTAAATAATATATGTAGCCCAAAGGACCTGTGTAAAAGGTGTAAAAATGGAATTTAAAAAATGTGTGAAAGACAGATTACTGGGCTATGTGATCATACAGTTGTATCTGAGTTTTCATAAATATAAAATTATTTATGCACATAATGTGCATTTATCTCTTTATTTGGAGCTCCTTCATTTCTCTTTCAAATTGATATGTGTTATTCTTGGTGCTATGACGTGCATATTTCAGCTGTGGTGATTTCCACATCACCAGTATTTAGAAAAAAAGGAACTGTGCAATAAGACACCAATATGTCTTTACTGGTAAAATTACCCTAAGAGTTTTCAAGACTCAGGAAGTTTCATGCTTTTAAGATGTGGAGACTGTAAGAAGGGATTCCTGATGGTTTTTTGCTTTTGGGTGAACCATACAACCCTTTAATGAGGACAACAGCTTTTGTGATTATCTCAGACCTCTGCAGAGACTTTTTCCAGTAACTCAGTTTCTGTTTTGGTTATACATCCAAATTGCTTTTTTCTGCCTGATATTTAGCATTGGTTATTTCAGAAGTGTTATCTACAGTTAAGACCTGTCTGGAATTTTCTCAGTTGTCTTAGACTTTTGTCAATCATAGAATTCTGAGGTTGAAACTTCATTGAGTTGCATTCAATGTAGGCATGTGATTGATTTGTTTATAACACACAAAAATTATTTCACAATCGTCAGCCCTTTACTTGTGGAAGACTTTAGCTTGCTGAATATTTGCTGGAAACTCAGCAGAGAGGAGGCCATCTAGGAGGCTCCTGGAGTGTGAGGAAGAAAACTTCCTGTCACAGCTGGTACGAGAGCCTACCAGGTATGATGCCTGCCAGACCTGCTGTTTATGAACAGAGAAGAGCAGGTGATCAGAATGCCTATCCTGGGCACAGCGGCCATGGAACGGTAGAGTTTTTAAAGTAAGGAGTGAGGTTAACCAAATCCCTCCTTTGATTTCTGAAGGGTGGTATTTGGCCTGTTCAGGACACTGGTTCAGAGAGTTCCTTGGGAAACAGTTCTTCATAATAAAGGGATCAGGAATGGTGGAATCTTAAAAGCACAGGAGAACATCCTATGTGTTGAAAGACAAGCCATCAGGAAGAACACTAGTCTGACTTTTGCTGGAACTTGGGATAAAAGAGTTTATGACCTTTGAAAGAAGGGACAAGGCAATTCAGGAAGAGTTTCATTTATCATCAGTTCTGGTTCACCACGGCAGGAGTGGTCAAACCCACTGCCCGAGTTCCAGCTGCTGCCTGCAGCTGCTGTACCATGCCAGGAAGCCAGACTATCTCTCCATGAGTTCCAGCTCCTGAGGGTGAGCAGTGCTACAGCAGCTGGGAAGCTTCTTCCAGAGTCCGAGCAACACTGACTTGTTTTGGACAAAAAACAGTCAGTTTTTTGTTTTGTTGCTGTTCCCCATTGGTTGTTATTTGGGGCAGGAGGGAGCTCTGGAACCACTGAGGCTGGGTTGCTGTGTTATTTCTTTCTTTGTTATCCCTTTTCGTCTCATGGTCTGGAGAAGGGGGCCTCTCTGCCAAATTGTTTTTATCTTCTGGTCCACATGGGCTGCTGTGGTGGTAGTCATGTTGGAAGGAGGGTCTTCTCCACCATCTTGTTTTCTTTGTTTCTGGGGGTCCATAGGACTGAGCACGTTTGTATCTAGTAGTTTTTGCTGTTATCGTGGTTATTGCTGTTTTTTTTCAGTAACCTGTTATTTTTTTACTTAGGTCTTCTCACTTTCGTTTTTTCTTGTTGAGGAAAGGCAAGTGGTTAAAACTAGAGGAGATAACTCACTTTTGAGTCTCTGTTCCGTATTAAACTAAGGCAAGCTGGCAGCCCATGGCTTGGGAATTTGCACTCTTTGATGAATGGCTGGGCCTGGAGCGTGATGGTGAATGGTGCTGCTTCCAGTTGGTGGTCGGACACTACTGGGGTTCCCCAAGGCTCACTACTGGAGCCTGTTCTGCTTAATGTCTTTATTGATGGTGTGGATAAGGGATTGGGGGTACCCTCAGTAAGTTTGCAGGTGACTCTAAACTGGGCAGGAGTGTTGATCTGCTGGAGCATAGGCAGGCTCTGCAGAGTGATCTGGGCAGGCCGGGTCAATGGGCCAAGGCCAGTGGTGTGAGATTCAATAAGGCAAAGTTCCTGCACTTGGATCACATCAACCTCGTGCAGCCCTCCAGGCTGGAGGAAGAGTGGCTGGAAGTGGCCCAGGAGAAAAGGACCTGGGGATGCTGATTGACAGCACGTGAACATGAGCCAGAGCGTGCCCAGATGGCCAAGAAGGCCAATGGCATCCTGGTCTTTATCAGAAATAAAGTGGTCAGCAGGACCGGGGTTGTGATTGTCCCCTTGTGTAATGGTGATTTCACACCAGTCCTGTGTCCAGTTCTGGACCCCTACTTCAAGAAAACATTGAGGTGCTGAAGCATTTCCTGAGAAGGGCAATGGAGCTGGTGAAGAGTCTAGAGAATAGGTCATCTGAGGAGCAGCTGAGGGAGCCTGGGCTGTTTAGCCTGGAGAAGAAGAGGCTCATGGGAGACCTTATCACTCTCTACAACTGCCTGGAAGGAGGGTGTAGCGAGATGAGGTTAGTCTCATCTTCTAGTCAGTTAGTAACAGAAGGAGAGCAAATGGCCTCAAGCTGTGGCATGGGACGTTCAGTTGGGCATCAGGAAGAGTTTCTTCACTGAAAGGATGTTCAGGCATTGGAACAGGCTGCCCAGTCAAAGGGTGGAGTCACCATCCCTGGATGCGTTCAAAATGGGCTGGACCTAACAGTGCTATGACTTAGCTGATGTGGTGATGTTTGGTCAAAGGTTAGGCTCTATCATCTTAGAGGGAATAAGGGAAGGATGTCCATCAGAGCTGATCAGAGGTCTGGTGAGAGGGAGCAGAAAGGTGGAGGAGTCTATACCTGCTGGAATACACTTTCCTACAGAACAGGTAGTTGAACTCCTGAGTCTTGTGAAAAGCTTTCTTGAGCATCAGCAAAACATTTATCCCCCTCTCCAGATGCTGTTATGAAGACATTGGCCAAGCAGTGCCATTTTGACAGAGTTACCTCGAGTGGTAGACATGAGCTGCAGCTCTGAAGAGTCCAGGTCTGCTCACAAACCATCAGTCTGCTTCAGTGTGACAGGTCAGTTCCACAGGACTTTACAGGTTTATTATAATCCCAGGTGAAATTACTCCTGCCCTCCTCTCCTTGGTGTCAGCCAAATCTTAAGTGGAAGGGACATACTGGGGAGTTGGGGAAGGAGGAGTGACATTGGAAAGACAGTCTGCTAAACCCTCAGGTCTACTCTCTCTTTAGTAAAAATACAAGGTTAGTTATTATGCCATATGTACTTCATCCACTTCAACTGTGAGAACCACAAGATCAAATCTCCGATCAAATTCCAACCTCCAACCTCCAAATTCAAACCTTGAATTTTAAATGTCATTTTTATTTGGGCTTGCTAGCAACACAACAGAGAGTGGAGAGGTTTTTTTGCATATGCATAAATCAAGTGTTAGTGATTCAGAGTTTGAGCAAGAAATTGTACTCCTTTGCCCTAAGGAGAGTTTCTTGTTACATTTCAAAGACTTTTTATGATTAATGAATACATTAAAACTTATATAAAATTGAAGAAAATATTTTATAAGTGATAGACAACTTAATAATGATACCTTCCAGAAAAGAAAATTTGACTGGTTTGGTTTAACTGAAAGTTTATGAGACTTGAGTAAGGTGTTAAGGTATAGAAGCCATATGTATATAATTCCAAGTCTTGGGTTCTGCTCATTTAAATTTATGAAATATCTCTTTCCAGAGTTTTGTCCTTTAAAGGAGAACTCTCCTCTTCCTGGTGTGTGTAGCAAGTTTAAACACACACACAAAATCTGTATTTAACACTGGTGATCTCATTGTTATGTTATTTTGTACAAAAGAGAAAAAAACAGTTGAGAATGTAGCACTGGCTATTAATGATGATACACTATTCTGTAGGTAAGCAATAAAATACTCTGCATTTCCCTATTCACATTTTAAGGATGTGCTTTGAAATAAGCATCTATAAAATGTACTGTTCTTTCCTGGTTAGTAAATGTAATTGATGATGCTCCTGGCTCAATAAATGTTTTTTAGAGCTGTGGAACATTTCTATGTTAAAGTATGGCTAAACATGACATCTAAATAAATTAAATGTAATGTTGCTGAAACTACCTCACCTCTACTGAAAGGTGAGGTAGATTCTATGAAACATGATGTGTTTGGAGTCTACAACAGTACTTCCTGCAAATGTGGAGAGAGGAATACAGCTTGGATTCTAGCATTTGCTGACTGGAAAAATAACAACAACAGGAGAGTTGCCTGGGCACAGATCTCTGTGCTAAATGATTTAATGTAGTTTGTGAAAATACAGATGTAATTAAATATATTACAGAAAAACAACTGTGTTTTCAATAGCATGAAAATATACTTTTCCCTGCAGAAACATTACCTCAATGAAAGCAGCAGAAGACAGTTTTCCACCTAGAATCATAAGAAAGAAAATCTTTTTTTTTTGTTGTTGAACTTGTTTGTTTTGAAAAATTACATTACACAATATAGATTTAAAAATTTATTTCTCAATATATCTGACAAGAGTGAACCTTAAAATCAGATTTAAAAAATATCAAAAATATTTGCAGGCTGTTAAATTACACGGTATGTTTTTTCTGTGTTTTGGATAGGTGGTGCTGTGTCCAGCTTACTGGTGCCCATTGAGCTTGCTGTTGCTCAAAAGTACATTACTCAAAAACGTGGACTTCTGAATGTTGTTCACTTTTACTTCTCTTTCAGCCTTCACCTCTCTTGTTGTTTTTCAGCTCCTTATATGAATGGTTACTTAACTTGAAAATGTAAGGGGCCTTTCTGTAGTTTTTAGCAAAAAGAATTCAGTTTTATTTGGTAAGTCTGCCTCTGATATTCTTTTTCTTTTTTTTTCTTTTCTTTTTTTTTTTTTTTTTTTTACNTTGGTGGTTTTTTTTTTTTTTTTTTTTTTTTTTTTAATGAAGCACCTCTGGTTTTCCCAAGACTTATGTCAGTTTTGTGCTTGCCCTCATTAGATGAGTCAGTTATGTAGACATTGAGGAAAACTTTTGAGAAGACTGAAAATGCATCAAACTTCATAAGGTGTGACTAGTTTATTTGTTAACCAGATATCTAACTCCATTTCTTGTACAACTCCCAGCAGTTCAGGACGTCGCTCTTGCAGGAAAGGCTGTATGAGTCTGATGTAATTTCTCAAATACACCTGAATGGAGATTTTCAGACCACAGAAGTTTAGCAAAGGCATGATGAAGTAAACTCAACCAAGGACTGAGTGGTGATTTGCTAGTAACTACGTAGTTATGCTTTAAATTATTTTTATTTAATAATTCATAACTGAGTCTACCAAACTTAAAGTGATTGTTAATAGACATCCTCCCACTCCTTTGTGCTATGTTTTACAATAAAAAGAGACAAAAATGTACAGGATATGTACATATTCATGAACTACATTCTAAATACTGTTTATCTCACTGAATTATATGGAGTTTGCACTGCTTATGCTGATAACAGAAGTTATTGTTTCTTTATAGTGCAAACTTGTAACTTTTACATAGAAATATATAAATATACTTTTGAATATACCTTAGCTTTTTTTTTTTTTTTTTTTTTTTTTTTTTTTTTTTTTTTTTTTTCCTTAATTTCTCAGATCACACTGTAGCCTGGAAAGGAGGGGGTGGGAGTTGCACCACCACACTTCTTTGGGACCTGCTGTAGTCTACTGCAAAAAACTGCCAAATAAAAATTAACTTGGGGAGTTTTATTTTGCATTTTGTTTAAAGAAAACATTGTAGAATATAATTATAGCTATCCTATTAGAGAACAAAAAATACTCACTTGTGTCAGTGACATCAGCCTGGGGACAGTCTTATAACTACAGGATTTGGGTTGTTCAAATACCTGGATCTGCCTCACTCTGTGATCTAAACTGGTATTTTCTGTTAAGTTCTCATTTCTGCAACCTACAGTTGTACTCTGTACAGGGAAATTCAAAGACTTGGTAAATTAAATACTGAAGAAAAACACATAGCCTGCATGCTAACATGTAGATATATCTGTCATCAAAATAACTTCAAGTGGAAGGGTGGAAAACTACAGGTTATTCACAGGGGAAGAGTAAAACACTGTAAATAGACTAGGAGTTGGTAACGTCAGCCCTGGATTGATATTAGAGTTGTAAGTAAGAACAGGCATGCATAGCTATAGATGATACACATAAGTCTGCAGACTTTCAGAACTGAAGTTTTGGAGGGTAAGTCTTGAGATCAGTGAAGGAGAGTGTTTTTAAAGTACAGGATAGACTGAAATTAATCCTTGAAATTAATTTGTTAATTAAAAATTATTTACAAATAAGTACATTAAAAGGTAGAAAAACATTCTCCTACACTGTGTGAACAAATTGCAGGTTATGTACTTAAGAGATGGTCATTGAAGGAGAAACAAATCCTAGGCTTTTTATTTATTTGCTGTTTTACAGTTATGCTCAACCAATACTCCAGACATTATAGAACAACATAATTAAGGAGGTCGTAAATCATGAGTATGAAAATCAGCCTGGAGAGCTCACTAAGGTTGGCTGATGGTCTAGAAAAATTGAAATAATTTAACATTAGACCTATTTGGTTGATACCAAGTGACAGCTGATGGCAACTGGCACCTTCTAAAACCATTCCTAACATGTGAAAAAGATTTAAAAGAAAACATTGGGGAAATACGAATGTCTACATGTATTAATGCTCTAATGAATGGGTACTCTTATCCTTCTGACAAGCAGTGGCCCTGTACCTTGGTGATTATTCCACCATCCTGTTCTGTGGTGCCTCTATCTCTTCTTGCAAAAAACCAAAACCCCAAATCATACCAGAATTTTTAAAAGAACAGATTAAAAAGCAGAAGCAGCAGAAAGATTGCTTGTTTCAGTCCTAATTTCAGCTCTGAGTTAAGGGACAGACTGAGCAAGGAATTTCTTTGCATGAGCAGTTGACATCTCCAGGACATCAAAGAATCGAGTGTGTTGATGTAGATATCTCCAAATAGTGGTGAAAACAGAATTGTAGTATTTTGCCCTAAGCAGACGCTTAAAACAGTTTCTTCAATATAGTAAGGGCATTAGAGTTCCAGTCTGTGAAATGAGACTTCAGAACAGCTTGTGGAAGTGTCTCTCCATAGGGAAGCCAGTATTCCTGTTCGTTCCAGACATGCGGGTGGTTATCAAACCAAAAATCAGTATTTTTGCATTTTATCACTAGAAATCACAGAATACCCATACACCTTTAATCAAACGGTTTTAGTCTTCATTCATAAAGTTTAAATTTTATTGCTGTCCCTTTTATTCTGACTGTTGGTAAAGTGCCATTTTTTCTACAACCAAAGGACTCACTTTACCAAAGTTACGCTTTCTAATATCCTAATGGTCCTTTTATTTGGTAGTGATTATTCATGAATGAATAGCAAGGAGGGCTTATTTTCTGTCATGCCAATGAATATAGGCATATTTTACACATTTGTGAGGTTTCTGTAGTTTATACTCAGGATTTTTAAAGGAAGTGACTTTTCTTTGAAAAAAGTGTTTTTTACTTTGCTTTGGAAAAAGTAAGTCTGAAAGTTTTGTGTTTTCCAGTATTTGGGTAATGGTAACTATTCCTACCCTTTTAAACTTTTTATAGTGTTTTCTTAAATGTTAAATGTATTTCCTTCATCTGCAAAAATGGACAGAAGATAAGGGAGGGTGCAGATTAAGAAAAAATTAATCTGATGCGGCATGTGATGTACAGAAAACAGCATTTGTAACTTCCATACAGATGTCTGGGGAGTATGAATATTATTTGGACTACAGTGGATGTTCAGTGAAGCCATTTTAATTAAGCTGAAGAAGGTACCAAATATATTTTCCCTATACCCAGCTTAATAACTTTTGATGGACAATTTAATTTCACAATCTTCAGGCATTTGGGAGGAACAGGAGGCAGGTTCAAAGCCCATCAGCTCTTCGTCAGGCTGTAAGAAGGGAAGGGGGCAATGATAACATTTTGTTCCTGGATTGTCTGAAGAAATTCCATTTTTCAAATTGAACTGATGACACACATGACAGAAAATTGATACCCCGGTAAAGTGATAAAATACCTACAAAATGAAGGAAGATAGATGTGAATATGTAGATCCCTGGTTGTAGGTGATAATTTTCAGCACAACACAATTTAAAACTGCACAGAGCTCTTAAGCTTACCAATCCATTGTGCATAAATAGCTGTAGTTATCTAGCATGATCCATGTTGTGATTTTACACTTCTCACAAAGTCAACACCTTAGATTTTTCTTCTGAAGTGACTCTGTCTCACTCACTGGAAATATTCAAGATCCATCTGGACACGGTTCTGTGCAACATGCTCTCTAGGATAACCCTGCTTGAGCAGGGACGTTGGACCAGATGACCCACTGTGGTCTTTTCCAGACTTAACCATTCTGTGATTCTGTGAAAATCAATCTGGGACATTAAAAACACTTTTTAACTTGGAAAATAATGTGTAGAGCAGTTTTTTTAGATAATGTCACTCACGCAAAGACATGGGCTATTCAGTAAACAGTTGGGTACTGTTCAGAAAATTTGGTATTAAGATGGGATTAATGAGGTTCAATGACCGTAGTAGCCCCGTTCTCAGACACGCCTTTGATCTAATGTGCCCTTGTTGGTCAATTGTAACTTGATGCCAGGTGTCATTGCTCATAGGAAGAGTACTATCAATTTCGCATCATTTCTCAGCATTTTAGCAGTCTGACAGAACAAATCCATTTTGAAATGCCCTGAGAATGGCAAGAGACTACATGTATGGGAATTACCTCAGTGAACTATATTAATTTTATCCTGAATACTAACTACAGAGCTGTAATAATGCAGCTCAGAAACTGTTAAGTGAAGGAGAAAAGAATGATCCAAGACATTCCACATTTTAAAAATATTTTGAGGGAATGTCATTTTTATTTCCATGTAACTTTTACTGTTGGTTACAATAGAAACTGGTTGTAGCAGTACAAATTTTATATCTGTAATTCTTGTGCTGTTGAAAGTAGCACTGCATTCATGCTCTGAGGTTTGCATTCTTGAAGTTGTTGACAGTCTCAAAGTAAAGATCATGATACTTCTGGAAAATTATTGTGAAACATCTATGAGAAGTTCTAAAGAAAAAAGTAATAAAATAAAAAAAATCAGGATTTTAAATAGAGCATTTTGTTGGTGCTGACAATCTTGTAGAGATGCAACATACATTATTATGTGATTGGACAACAGTATCATCATAAAGGTTGTTCTGGCTGTAGATGTGTCTCATAACAAACTGAATGGTTTCATGCACATCAAATAGTTTTCAGAATTGTTGCTTTAGTAACAAGTAGGTGCACTGCACTTAGACAAAAAGAGTGAGATGAAATAGAACTTTGGGTTTGTTGTACAGATTAACAGCATGAAAAACCAATGACCAAAAATGTCCTACCTAGTTAGTCCTTATGTTTCAATTTTTTTTCACATATTGAAGCTAAAGATTAAAATTAATCCAGTTTGTTAACAGTTTCAGAATGTATCACATTTTACTGTATTTCACAATTTATCATTAATATTCATTGAGCTTAACATTAGTTTTTTCTTATTTTCTTCTCCTCATCTAATGCCATAATTTAATTAAATTTTCTTTTGGTGTATTCTGATAGATATGAGACTCAAGTGCTCTAACGAGTGCTAATATATGTCTTTTAATACATCAAAATACAGCAAAAGCCCCATTGGGGCTGGCATTAATTAATACTTCATCCATTCTATTAAGTTCTTGTTATATTTGTCATGGAAGTATCTCCATTTTCTCTTTGTACATGAAATAAATAGAAAGAATGCTAATGAAAATCTAAATTGAAATGAACTCAGTTCTTCTAATTCCAGCAAAGAGAGAGAAAATTCAGAAAATTCCATAAGTTTGTTTCTGAGTTAAAGGAAAAGTTCTTAGAGAATCAAAAAATACTAATTATTCTGCATTTCTCAGACTCCCAAGACCTCAGGCATTTAATAAAGAGAACCAACACTAATCCAAGGCTGAACTGAAAATCTGTCAAAGTAAAGCAAGTGGGAATTATATGGAGTTTTTTTCCATTTTTTTTTTTCCCCACATGTTCCATGCTTTTACTATTTTCAAATTAATTTTTTATGTGTACAGAAAAACAGAGTAACAGATAATGTGTTTCAGACTGCACCTTCTCCTGGCACTCAGGTAATTGGAACTAAAAATGCAAGACTGATAAGAAAACTGGTGGAGTATGCTTTAGTGTATGTTTAAAAGGCATATTTCTTTCAGACTTATCTGAATGAAGGCACTGCATTTGGACAGGATTCCTATAACTGTTTACATTAATGGTAGTGTATTTGAGATCTGATACAGCTAAAAGAAATGTTTCCTTTCTATTTTTTTTATAAAAGTTTTGTACAAGATCAGAGGAGCTGTGATTGCTAGAACTAAGTGACTGCTTTTATAATGGAAGAAGCTACTATCTCTCCAAAGTACAATAGAAAGTTTTTCCAAGTGTTTCGTAGTACAAAACACCATGCAGGAGCCTTAAAACCTGCAGAACTTGGTACACAGTCTGTACCATGCAGGTGTATGGGTTACCTCTCATTCCTTCTCATCTTGTGAGAATATGTCGAGGGACAAAGCCTCAAGTAATAAAATTGTCCTTTTAATCTTAAATGGTAAACGGATGATCTTGTGATTGGAGTGCAGTATTTGGAGCTGCAGACATTGTTTGTGATTGTGCCAAAATGCTGTGCAGACTCCTTTTGTGTTTCCAGGGTAATCAAGAGATTGGTAATAAATATAAAGTAAGGATATAGATAATACATAAATGAGGCTGTAAAAATATTGTGTGCAAATGATCAGGGAATACTGAAAAGGATTTGAAAAGGAGACTGCAGCATTAGTGTTGTGCCCTGTAAGAGACCACGGCAGTGGGGATGTCTGTGTTTTGCCTTACTCACAGCGCATTACAGCTCATGGCTCTGGTTGCTACCAGTGCAAATATCAGGTCCACTGTATTCAGGCATTTCTGTGGAATGAACTATTTTCTAGTTTCATCATAAAGCTTTCAAACAGCAGTTCTTGCAGCCCTCACTCATCATGTCCTCTGGTCTCTCCCGTACCTCAGGATGAGGTCAATGTCCCCTGTGTGGGATGATCCCTTTTTTTTTCACCTGCTCTTCTCTGCTAGCAGTCAGAAAAGAAGCAAAAGGAAAAAAGGAGAAGAGTTGAGAAACACAGGGGTTAATGCTGTGAAGTCTGTGGGTGCAAAAAGGATTTTGTTAAAAATGAAATGAGATTGGGTGGAGGTAGATAAAAAGAAATCTGAAATAATTGTTCTGTAGAACATGGCCTTTCTGCACAGGCAGAAATCTTTCTCTTCACTTCTGTCTGAAGATAGTCTAATAGAGAATCTCGTCTCTTAATTAGAAAGAAAAATACTCATCAAACACATCTCATCACTGGAAAGCTAATGATCCACAGCTGCTAGTCTGAAAGGGCAGGCTTTTTTTCTGAACAGTAGGAAGTGTTAATCATTTTGGATGAGATTCTTTTTAAAATATACTGTAGTTTGCAAAAGAATAGGATATTCAATATCCTAACTTAAATTATTTTTTGAAGTGTTGTACACTAGGGACAGTGTCATGTGTCTCTCTGAATGATCATTTAATGCGTGTGTCTCTCACTAAGAGTATAAACTGATGTGATGTAGTAAATGGCCAGTTCATGCCTGTGACTGAAAACCTTGATCTCATGGGAGAGAAGAAAAAAGCCTTTCCTTATATTCTTCTGTATAGGAAATGGCAGTTGTATTAAACTGTAACCTTTGAGACTCCCACTCATCTCTTAAAATAGTTAACTTGTTTCGGTAGTGATGAGCATCCTCTTTTTAGACAGTCATTATTTTCCTGGAAGATATCATGCTGGATACAGTCCAATAGATGCTTACAGGCATGGGCAACTCCCAGAACTGTTCTTTAATACTTGTTCCTTAGCTTTTCTGGTTTGCTTTGGTCTTGGGCTATTTTGGCCTGTACTTGTTTAATACCTGCATTTGTAGGTTTACTTTGCCACTTTCATGAAGGTTTGTACGTACTAATTGCCTTTTCTTTCACCTCAGCTATCAAGCCTTTCATGCATAAGAACCAAGTCCTGGAGTTTTCTTGCAATCTGCAATCTTGAATCTGCACCAGATTCTGAGTTTGCTCATGTTTACTTAAGTTTTGTCTGATACTGGAAATCTGCTTTATTTCTCTCATATGCATTTCATGAGTGCATTTCTTGTCTGGGGAGGATAACAAGGCCATTTAGGTCACAGTGCCATCACTGTGCTGGTCTCATGCAGCACAGATCTCATTTGTGTTGCGCTGTTTTTGTAGTGCCTGGCTGAGACAGGTGCCTGAAAGGAGTTAAAATTCAGCCAGACTAGATGGAAATTAAGGTGGCAGGTCAGCAAAATCATCTTCAGGCAATGACATGTAATATCCACGCTTTTGAACGGTATGTCCATACCAGTTGTAAAGAGGTAATATCTTACTAAATATGATGTTTTACAGGCTCTCTGAGTCCAGTACTGTAAGGAATTAATGCCCTTGAAGGTCATTTGGCATTTAGAAACTTCAAGTGAGAAGTGTTTGGATGAGAATTCATTGACATTCTGGAGTACAGAGTACATGATGACCATATTCCTCAGACTCCAGTCAGGTCCATGTCTCCTGAGACTGTGTGTAGATTGTTGGCTTTTTTCTCTCTGGGCCTCCAGGATTGTTTGAATAGTACTTTATTTTCTTAACCTCTTTCTAACCAAAGTTCAGCTGGGACCCTAGCAAAGACGGTATGTGTTGCCTTTTCTCAACAGGTAATCTCTAACATTTGCTTTTCTGATACTTGGTGCTGTTTCCGGGCTTCCAGAGCACCCTTCAGTATGCATCCATTGACTCAGGGCTTAAAGCCCTGGGGGTTAAAGCATACAAGGATTTTTTGTTTTTCTTTTGAGACAGGAAATTTATTGTAAGTTGGTTACATCTAATCTACTCCTCTCTTATAGACAGCAAGCTCACAGAATAGTTCTAGAATACTGTGAAATGTTGTTTGCTCCTATTATGGTTTTAAGCCCAGCTGGAGATGAAACACTACACAGCCACTCCCTCAAACACCCCCTGGTGGAATGAGAAGGAGAATTGAAGTAAAACTTGTGTGTTGACATAAGAACAGTTTAATAGTTGAAAATAAAGTGAAATTCAATAATAATGGTAAATAAAAATAATAATGATAATAAAAAGGAAAAGAAAACCTAACAAAACAAGTGATGTGCAATGTAATTTCTCACCACCTGCTGACCCCTGCCTGAGCCCTCTTCCTGACCCCAGATCACCCATCCTTCTGGGTAACTTCCTCCAGTTTATATCCTGGGCATAACATTCTGGGGTGTGGAAATATCCCTTTGATCCACTTGAGTAATCTGTCCCAGCCATGCTCCCTCCCAGTTTATTTGGCCTACCTTCCACTGGCAGAGCATGAGACAAGGAAAAAGGGTCCTTGACTCTGGATAAACGCAACTTAGCAAAAAACTGAAACATCAGTGTGTTATCAACACCAATCTTGTTCTGAATCTGAAACAGCTACTAGGCAGAAATTAACGCTACCCTAGCTGAAACTAACACAGCTTCTTATTCATTACTGTGGCTTTTAAACTAGACAACCTAAAAAAGGCAATTTTTTTCAAATGAAAAACTGTTAGAACTGCCAGTATCCTGGTTTTTGTCTCACACACACTGCTTTTTCAGTTCTTTCAGTATTTATCATATTTGTCTTGCAGTTTCATAGGACTTGCATATACATAGCAAACAGTGGTAGAAAGTAGAGGGGTGAGGTAAGTTAGCTGAACTTGAGAGAGAGGATTACCTAAGATGTAGATTTATATTTTTTCTTCTATGTGGGAGCTTGTATTTGATAAGGGCATTTTGTTTTTAAATAAAAATCTTGCAGAAGACTATTAAAATCTGCATTTTATTCTTATTCATCTTTATATACTTGGTGACTCAATTGGGAAAATGAGCTATGTTTTGGTTTACCTAGGTATTGTCATTACTTTAGGTTTGTGAATTCTGTAGCACAATACCTTCATTCCTTTTAGTAGGTAGTAAAAGTAAAAATATTCAAAAGCTTAACTCTTCGAATGAAAAGTCTTATCAAGATTTCTGGATGTTTATCCAGAAAGTACGTAGTGTGATTTGCTTTCACTTTGTTGTTACTGTGTTTCACTGTTTTGTTGTTTGGTTGAAGAAAACAAACCCAAGTTATGCCTACAGCTGATTTAAATAAAAGTGGGGTTCATTCATAGGAAAAACTGGAGGTAAAAAGAGTTTTGGTTTGGCTGCATCCAAATCCAGTTATTTTTAATTCTTTCCTGTAAACCATTAATTTTGTACCAGCATCAGCAGAGAACAAAGTTTAGATAGTGGTGTATGGAGCTGGCAGAGGGGATGGGTTACTCCAGGGGTATGATCTCCATGTGGGTCCCATGCTGAAGAGCAACCCCAGTTATTTAGGCACACATCTTTAGGAGATGCAACCCAACCATGTTTCTGGCAGCCCCTGGTCACAGAGTGTTAAGGTGTTTTGATCAAACACTGCAACAAATCAAAGTCTTCAAAGCACGGGACTTGGGTGGCTTCTCTGCATTCTTGTTAATCCCATTTTTGATGAGCCTGTGGTCAGTTCTGTCTTACCTTCATTAAAATAATGAATATTGCTTTTACCATGTTTCCTTGCTAGACTTCCGTGCAAGAGATTTCAGATTGCTACTTCTTCTTGTTTGCATGACATTACTACAAAATGGCCATGTTCTTTTTTCTAAATAGCAAATTAATCTTTATTCAACTCTTGTGCCTATGTGCCTTTGCACCGCTACATAGGTGTTTCAAAGCTAAAACCAGGTTCACTTACATGATGTCTTTAAATTAATCACGTCCCTACAAGAAAACTTAAGAGGGGCTTTTTATGAGGGTATGTACAGCAAGGGGTAATGCCTTTAAATTGAAAAAGGATATGTTTAAATTAGACATTGGGAAGAAATTCTTTATTGTTGAGGGTGGTGAGACACTGGAACAGGCTACCCAAAGAAGTTGTGAATGTCCCATCCCTGGAAGTGTTCAAGGCCAGGTTGGATGAGGCTTTGAGGAGTCTGGTCTAGTGAAAGGTGTCCCTGCTTGTGTTGGGGGGGATGGATCTAGGTGGCCTTTAAGGTACCCTCCCAATCCAAGCCATTCTGTGATTCTATGAGTCATGAAAGTAAGTAACCTTTCTTAAGATGTAATCTTATTTTTATGCTATTTCGCATATTATGCTATTGTTCACAAAAGCATTCTTTTATAAGAGAAAAATTAATATTCTTCTTAGATGACAGTACATCAGTTTTTCTTTTCCAAGAATTAAGGTAGGAAGGATTGGGAAGTGTAGCAGCTCTTTCGTGCAGGTAAGTGTCGAGTCAGCAAAGTGATTGGAAAACATTCCTGTCTAAGGAGAGGTGGGTTTCTTTAGAATTATTTTAATTTATTGGTCTTAACTTTGCACAAGAGTTTAATGTAAGGCTGATTTGAATCACTTTTTTTCCTCCTCTGTCTTCCAGCTTTTTCTTTTTGTGGTCTGGAACTTTGAGCTCTACATGATACCACTGGCTTTGTTGTTGCTGCTGGCATGGAACTACTTCTTGATCGTATCAGGAAAAGATAACAGGCAACATGATACAGTAAGTCTTCTGTACTTCAAGGGCATACATATCCTTTTCTTTTTTTAACTAGGTAAAATTTTTAAACTGCGTTTAAATACGATATCATTTTCAAAATGTCTTCCTTCACAATGTTCGATGGACAATTTTCTCACCTTCAATTTAATTTTCTCTGGCTGTCCAATAAGTGTGTCTGGTTTTGTTGAAATATCATGTAAAAGTACAGTAGAACATGTGCTATCTATAGAATCTGGTTTGTGTGGGAGCAGAGAGGCTTATTGTTCAGGAAAAAGCAAATTCTTTGAAAATGATTTTGTATGGCTAAATCCTTATGTTGCATTTTTTATTTCACATATTGAAGTCAAAGATTAAAAATATTCCAGTTTGTTAACATTGTCAGAATGTATCACATTTAACTGCATTTCACAATTCATCATTAATAGGCATTGAGCTTAATATTAGCCTTTTCTTATTTTCTTCTTCTCATCTAATACCATCATTTAATTAAATGCATGTAGTTGGCATACAATGTAGTAAACATTTACTACTAACTGGAATTTACTAATAATATTAAAACTGTTTGGATTTTCAGAAGTACATCTTAGAAGTTGAGGTTATATTCTATGCTGTGCAAATTTTCTTGCATACAGGCAGATTAAGGATTTTGCATGAGGTACTGCTGAGTCTTATGAATTCGATATTTGTACTAGTATTCATATCCCAAAAGCAGCATGCTGTCTACTACTTTATAATCTGAATGGATAACTGAATGGGTGGAGGAAAAGCCAAAACAGATTCGATAATTGGTCTCTGAGGACAGTGGTTAATGCAGGTCAGTAACAAGTGGACTACCGCTATGCAAGGTGTTGTTTAACATCTCTACCAGTGACATACAGGAGATGATAGTGCACCCCTATCAAGTATTTGGGTTACATCAGGTGTGTGGGTCCAGTTGACACTCTGGATCTGCCTCTCAAAGGGATCTAAGCGGGTTGGAAAAATGAGCTGGTAGGAACCCCATGAAATTCAATAAGGAAAGATCCTACTCTTGAGGAGAAAAAACCTGTTGTGATGATACAGACGGGGAATTGATTGTCTGAAAGCAGGGGTCTTAGAAGGAAGCAAGGTAAACAGAAGGACAGTGGATTGAGGGAGATGGTTATCTCCACTCCTAGCCAGAATGCATCTGGAATAGCATCCAGTCAGGGGCACGCCAGTTCAAGAAAGTAGTTGATTGACTTCAGTGAGATCAGTGAAGGGCTGCCAAGATGATCAAGTAGCTTAAGCCCTCATCAGCTGCCCCTTGAGGAGAACCTGCGGGAAGTGAGCTTGAAAGATCTTGGAGAACAGAAGGCTTCTAGTGACTGGAACACCCTTTAAAGAGGTTAACAAGAAGATGGAGCTAGACTACACAAGTGATGTGTGGGGGAAGAGGCAACAAGCATCATTTGAAACAAGAGGGGTTCAGACTGAAAAAAGTTTTTTGCCATGAGAATTGTTAAGCACTAGAAGAGGCTGCCCAGGAAAGTGCAGTTGCTATAGGAAGCTCCCAGGACACAACTGAATAAAGCTCTGAGGAACCTGATCTGACCTCATGGCTGACCCTGCTTTAAGCAGGAGTTTGGAAATCCCTTCCAGCCTAAGTGATCTCCAAATGTCTAACAACTGCAATTATTAGAACCCATAAAGCCCTGATCCCAGGTAACTGTTATTACCTGTCTACATCACTAAGACTGTTATGCTTCCAAGGATCATCTAAAATTAAGGGGTGGGGGGCCATAGAGGTACTCCCTAATCCCAAAAGTGATTATATTTATGGAAAAAGCCTAAGATCAAGATTTAAAAGATGCAATACTTAAAACACAGCCCTTAGTCTCCTGATGTCTGAAATGCTTAAAGCTTCTCAACCTGAGGATCATATGAGTAGCTGAAATCCCTGGTGAAAGTAGAAATTTCACTTGTGAGCTGCAATACACTTAATTTTCTCTGAAATACCATCTGCTTGGAAACATTATCTGGTCATGTAACTTTTCTAACAATCTAACGAAATTGGTGATGGACTCTATTGAGAATACTGAATGCTGCTCCTAAAACTTTCCTCTCACTGGGAGTGCTTCAGACCAAGCTAATACAGTCTATATCAAGCAACCGTGTTGATCCCAAGTGTTTAATATCTGTGCCATGAATGACTTTTTTATCTATGCATATCAAAAGGAGGTTGGGACCTTGTTTAGTTTGGTTATCATCATGTTGAGCATCTGACTTCAGTGAAGTCATCCACAGATTTATTCTAAGCCTTTCTAATTAACTCACGAGTCTTCAGTAAAACCAAGACTCCTTAGCTCAGGTCATTAGCACAGAATCATTAGAATAGGAGTCATTTAAATATTTCTGTTTTCTTATGCAGAGTGTAAATATTAATTAATTAAGCAGTGTTTCCTAGTGGCTAGAGAATGCTTCAGCATTCACATGATCTGGCTTCTGTTCCCAAGTATTCAGAGATTTCTTGTGTGTCTCAGTGAAATCATTGACTACTTATCTTTAGAAGTTACTTTGAAGTACTAAGGTTAATGGTAAGACACAAAGATAAATGTATTCGTGAACTCTTCTTACTCAATTATCGTTAGACAAGCATAGTTTAAAATCATGTATGTTTTGCAACTTGTTCAATGTCTACAGAACATAGATTTGGGACCATGAAAAGCAGCTCAGAAGAGGTGGTTTCCATTGTGATAGCTCTGTGAGAAAACAATTGTCTCATCAGTCCACGTGCTAGGGACCACACTTCTTCTGCAGGTCAGTGATTAGTGATCACTGAGTTCCTCTCTGGATATGGCAGATAGACCAGCCTTAACTCATCCTTTTTGTCCATCTCTATAGATAAGGTATCATTTGCTGTTTCCTCTTGGGCGTTACTGTTTTTTTGAAGTAGTTTGAAACTTGTTTCCTTGTGGAAATTAGTTAATTCACCTGCCAAACAAGGATCTGGGTACCTCTACTATAACATGAACCCGTGCTCCATGTTTGAGCACGAGTATGGTTATTTTGCCATTTATTCTGTTCCTTCATGAGTTACATATGCAAGTCCTTTCTTGAATTCAAGGTGTAATGAGATTGGAGCAAGGAGGAGGCCCAAGTGTATATGCTTGTAGGAGGTAAGTCCATTGGAATGCCCAACAGAGAGGTGAAGCAACATACTATGCCTCCATGGAGTCAGTTGGACTCTTTGCAGGATTCATGATCGTTGTGGTTTTAGTCCAACACCGGTGCAAATTTCCAAAGGAAGCATTGGATTCCCTATATTGTACATTTAGATCAAGATTAGCTCTGTTTCTGAAAGATACACACTCATGAAATAGGAACTCTGGCATTAAACATTGGTGTAAGTGACTGTAGATGGATGTAGATTTAGTGGATGGTTCTGGACTGAATTAAAATTAATTAATTTCTGTAATTGAGTCATGTGACAGGTATAAAAATCACATTATAAATATTTCTTGCCAGTATTAAGTGAGGAAAAAATAACTAAGCTGGCATTATTAATGCCTTCTTTTGAATTTTGCAGTAACATTTTTGCTTGAAGTACACCCAGCTGCTTTCTCCAAGGATCCTTACACTCCCTTATAATCATACTCCTGAGTATCTGACTTCACAAAGTAATTAAATCTAGCACAACTGCTGTTGTCATATTAAACCATCATCACCTAAACACACAAGATTAGAACTGAGTGAATCTTACTAGGTTGAGGTTTTTTTTCTCCTGCCTTTTTTCCATCATCTTTTTCACATGCTCTGTGGGACAGGTATCAACCACTGCTTTGTTTCTGTCACCACTCTATGCTGCTCCTTGTCACCTGTGCTGCTCCTGTGCTGGTGGGAAGCAGCATGAAAGCGCTGCCCCTACACATTGCCAACCCTGTGCCTGTGGAAGGTAGAGGATAATAGAGCATGGCATGGTGACAAACTGCAAACTAACAGAAAGTATGCTAGGGTTAAAAGCTTATTTTCAGTATTTTTAAGAAGCTACTTAATATTTTGATGATTTCAAATATCGCATACCAAAAAAAAGCCCCCTCACCTTTCGCCTCAAGCTTGGAGAAAATAGCAGTGCTCCTGTCTGGTGACTGGGGTCTTTTTCTACTTCTAAGTTATTAAAGTCACAGTCATTGTAACTGCATGGAGTTAATGGGGGAAAAAGTTTTTTTGTTGGCTTTGGTTTTGGTTTTTTTGTTACTTGTGCATTTCTACTTCAGCCTGTGTTCTGTGTTTTCTGACTGCCTGCTGGAGCTGGTTCACTTAAGGAATGGTCAGATAATCTCTCAAACTGATTTAAAATGGTTCCCACTCTCCAGCTGCTCTTGTCCCTTTCCCTGGGATGAAACAGTTGACTGTATAGTTGGAGCGTGTCATGTGGAGAATAGAACACAGTTTGCATAGCTATGAATCATTATTTTTACCCTGTGCACGTAAGCCTGGCTACCACAATTAGGACAAACTGTGACAGCCTCCCAGCTGTTGGTCTGTAATGCTTAGCTGCTGTAATAGGCACATTGGATCTCCCCTGGTGACACTGCAAGTTCTTGTTCTTCCATGACCAAATAGGTAGTAGAGAGGGAGCACAGGTCATTTCCTCCTCCATCCTCCCTGTGGAGGAGTGGATAGACCTGGAAGGACAACAACCAGTTTCACAGCTCTTACTGAAACAGGGACTTGGTTTTCACAACTGGGGGATACTTTTTGAGGGTTGAGGACTATACTAGGAAGAGACACACCTCACCATGAGGCAAAATCTTCTTTTCCAGAAAAGTGTCCAACCTGATGAGGAGAGCATTAAACTAGAAATAATGGGGGAGGGAGGTGATGGTGACCCACAATCAAGTGAGGAATCACAGAATAGTTTGATTTGGAGGGAACCTTCAGAGGGACACCTTCCACCAGATCAGGTTGCTCAAAGCCCTGTCCAGCCTGGCCTTGGAATTCTGCTAGGTATAGGGCATCCTCAGCTTCTCTGGGCAACTTCTTCCAGTTCCTCACTACCCTCACAGTAAAGAATTTCTTCCCATTTCCTGATCTAAACCTGCCTTGTGTCAGTTTGAAGCTATTACCCCTTGTCGTCTCAAGAAATTGGTGGTCTGAGTTGACAAGAAAAGGGTGCAGGGTGAATGGACAAGAGAGCCCTCAAAACCAATCCAACAGTGTAGATACGCTCCCCTGGCCATGTGTAAGCACACAAGTAAGGAAATGCCTCTGGAAGAGTTTCTCACATCCTCTGTGAGAGCCCAGAAAGTTAAGACATCTCCATTAGTTAGATTAGTGTGCACAATATAGGAACCAGTCCACGTGTAGCTACATTCATTCATCAACACAGAGACATGGTGAAAATGCTCTCGTGTCCATTATGCAGTGTATGTGCGCTTGCTTTGTAGTCGGGACAGGCTAGGAAGGTGAGGAGTGGGAGTTGTTCTTAATTCCAGCAAAGGGAAAATTATGAAGTGATCAAAGCATCTGGCATACAAGGAGAGGCTGAGCAAGCTGGTACTGTTCTGCATGGAGAAGGGTTCTTGATGACAGCTCTAAATGGCTGAAGGGAGGGGCAGAAGAGACACAGCCTCTTCTCACTGGTGCTCTGTGACAAGACAGTTATTAATGGCCACAAATCAAAAGACATGAAAATTCAACTGAGCACAAGGAAGCCCTTTCATTGTGACTGTGGTCACAACCAGGGCCAGATTGCCATAAGAGGTGGTGAAACCTCCAGCCATGAAGATATTAAGACCTTTCAGGACAGGGGCCTGAGTAATGTGCTCACAGGTGCCCTTGCGTGAGTAGGGGAGTTGCTCTTGATGATGTCTGCTTGAGTGTGGAGGACAGGATGTCCCTGCCAGCCTCTGTCACTCTGATATTCCCTGGCTGAAGGTACTAATCTTTCTCTCCTTTTCGTTTCTTATTGGTTAGGGTTTCTTTTCCAAGAATTTAACATTTAATAGAAGAACAATGCACATCTCTGAAGTTACCTGTGAATGTTCTTCTTCCATATATACTCCTGTGGAGAACAGGTTTGATTACTTCACATCGTGCATTGATAGTTAATACTTAGAGCCTTTAAGGAAATATTATATAGCCAATTTCCTCTTGGAATTATAAGATACACATGTCATTGCATAGAAAATTATGCTAAACATCTGGCAGTTAATGTGCCATACACATTTTTTTATGAATTTGCATAATAGAGTATATATATTATTTATCCTCTAAGAATTTTATAAAGTGACAACATGGCATCTTCTGAGTTCATTGTAGATTTTTTTCCTACACAGGCTTTGATGATTTATATGTGTATGTTTCTATTAGAAATTAGAACTAGCCATGTTTAAGATGAAATTTGGAGAATAGAAGAAAAACAATTTTGTTAAAGACAGCCTTTTACTTTGAGATTTTAAGCAGCTTTCTCTGGGTACTTTTCTGTAGTCCTCCAATAAGAGGACTCAAATCCTCATATGTGTTCTGGAAATTTCAAAATGAAGAAAAACAAAAGTGGGAATGGGAGGAATTATGCTTATGAATATATCCATCTCAGTGAATTCTTCCTTCACTCAAGAAAAGTTGTAAGCCCAATGAGCTTGAGTTGATCATAGAAGCCCAGCTCACTTAAACCTAGACGATCTTTACTGATTAGGATCCCATCACTTTGTTTTAGGAGCCAGGCAACAGTGTCTGTCAAAGCTCTGTCAGGTGGATTTGTTGCTGCTCTTGTTTGGGGCTGAGAGTGCCACTTTGCTGTGCATTCAGTGCATAAACTAACCTCACCAGCAAAGTGCCTGACTTTAACCTGCTGTTTTCCTAGAAATTGAAAACTCAGTTGCCAGGTAAGTAAACAAAGCAGGAACTTGATGTTTTTCTTAACTTTATGGTCTTAAAGACTGAGTCCTTACGGTTCTTAGATTCAAAGGCTTTCATGTGCAGGTGAATACAGGACAAACACCAAGTGCTTCAGATCCCTTGGCAGTTTGGGGTTTTGAGCTTCAAATCCAGAAGTGCTATTCTGCTATGAATTAATGGAAAAAAATAAATGGCTTTTTTCCCTTATATTCTAACTAGACAGTGTCTGGAATATGTCATTTGCACAAGAGTCAAAAGGACATTGTCAAGTTAGCATGTGCATCTTGCCTTCTGTCTGACAGTGCTTTCCTGAGAAGTTTTGCCTCTGGTATGATAGCAACAGCAGCAGCCACAAAACTCCCCAGCATAAGGGCTGGTGGGAGCACATGGAGTTAGCCACAGAACAATATGTGTGTGAAACTAGCAAAGTTTATGACTCTAAAAGTAAGGAAAGTACAATTGTTCTTATAAAACTATTTTCAACATGATTTTACCTTGTATTTTTCAGCTCCTAACTAATCACAAACTTTGTCTTCATTTGATATCAATAAAATAAGTTAGAAGGGCTTTTGCAAGTGGGTCATAATCTGTCTGTGTGGGCAGGGTGAGTGCTGTCAAAGAACAAGGGCTACTAGCAACATATGCCTGCATATTAAGAATCTAAGAAGCTTAGAATCATTGTTGTCTTTATGCAGCTGTGGTTTTTTGCGATATGATCCATACAGCCAGGACATAAAAACACAATGTAGTACCCCACAATAGGACAGGGTTGGGATTTCTTTTAATATATCAGAAAAGAACCATGAAAATGTCAGTATAATCATGCATTTAAATTTTATTGATCAGGTCTAGTTTTTATGAGTGCAAATAATCACAGAAGCTGGACAAATTTGCTTTAGATTGCATCAGAAACATAATTTCAATATTTGGTGGCCTGCTGCGTTTAAATGGGGAATTATCTTTATGAAACATCCTTTTCATAATTTTCCATTAAATGAGAATTGAAGAAAACAACATAAATCTTACATAAAGGTTATTTGGGTAGATGTTGGTACTATAAATATTTTAAATGCATTGTGCACTAATTTAACAGTCACACAGTACACTGTTGGGCGATAAGCATTTCTCTTCTGCAGCATAACACAATATGGTGCTGCAAGTGGCTGTCTGGGCTACAGTTAAAGAGTCTGTTTATGCTGCAGTCATAATCCCTGCGTCAAAGGTTTGCACACAGTAGCACAGGATGTACTAAACTCCTTGCTAAAACTGTACATGCCTGTTCTGATCCCAGTACCAGCTGCAAAACCCAAACTCACTACAGAATTGAAATGTTTTGGCTTGTTTTTGTCACCTGAAAAGGCCAAAACCAAAACCCTACCCTAAACACCTCCAGCATTTTAAAAAAAAGTTTGATTTTTTTTTTCTGTCAGAAACCAACTGTTTTTTTCATTTAAATTTTGCCCTTTTTTTCCCCACATACAGTATTTCATCATTGCTGTGATCTAAAATAAAAACTGAAGTTCACTACACAGAGGAGGCAATTTTTTGTATGAGACTGTTAGAATGATTTTTCTTTTTCGCATGTGGCTGAAGATACAACATATTCACTTGACAGGTTGTAGTGGCTATTATAAATAATCAATACTACATAACCTAATATCAGTTTAGCTTCTAGGAAAAATTCCCATAGTAAGGTAAGATTTTTTTTTTTTTTTTTTTTTTTTTNTTTCTCTTTTTTTTTTTTTTTTTCTTTTTTTCTTTTTAATCACTTTAGCACATTTTAATGAAGCCAAGACTTTAAGAACTTTGGAATTGTATTGTATTTACAGAAAAATATAAATATCAGGGAAAAAAATACCTAACTGAAATTACAACAATATGTGTATTACATACATTTTCACCTAAAATAAATATAAATATCAGGGAAAAAAATACCTAACTGAAGTTACAACAATATGTGTATGTCGTGGTTTAGCTTGGCCCAGGTTATTCTAGTGGGGGGACCACAAAGATGGCTCCTCTGTGAAGCTACTCGCAGCCC
>VZRN01002758.1:321600-380756 GCA_013397935.1 Dasyornis broadbenti | reverse complement strand
CCGTAGCAGTTTTGGGGAGACTGCTTGCCTGTGTGGGGACCAGCGTCACTGCAGCAGTGTCGGGTGGGCTGCCGACAGTGAGACCCATGGCTACGCAGAGGAAAAGAACCTCTCCCTGGGCAGGGGAAGAAGATCTGGGTGATGAACTGACCTACGCCCCCCCGGCAATACCTTGTTCCCCTGTGCAGTTGCTGGGAAGGAGGGAGGGGGGTGAGCGGAGAAACAGTGGCCTTGAAGGGTTTATTTTACTTCTCATTACTTCTCTGACGCTGTTAGTAATAAATTAGATCACTTTGCAACCTAAGTTAGTCCTGTTTTGCCTATTCTAAGTACGTCTTCTCCCGGGTTTCCTTATCTCAACTCATGAGCCCTGAGTGTGGGTGTGTTAATTTGGGAGTACCTGGCATTTGGCCAGGCTCGAACCATGACAGTGTATTACATACATTTTCACCTAAAAAAAATAAGATAATGTTTTTGTACCAAAAAGCTGGCCAGCTTCAAATTTGAATATAATAGGCTGGGTCACACCCATAAGCTTAAAATAACTTGGATAAATGCTGTTTTACAACAGAAGCATATCTGGTCCTACTACAATCTGAAAACTGTGTGAAAAGAAGTAATAATACAAAGAACGTCTATAATGAGATATTGTGTTATTTATAAGATAATTTGTCATAAGGTTTTGCTTAAGAATTCCAGCTCACAATATTTTGTGAAGGTGTTATTTTTAATAGTCCTGTATAGTAATCTTTCATTGATACTTAGACAAGCAAAGAATGCAGTTATTTTTGTTTTGCTGAATTAAAAATGAAACATTCTTAGACACCTGACATTTCAAGTATACAGTACATATTGAAGCCTTTAGATGGAGACATACTTCAAATAAACACCTAATATTCAGTTCACAGTGCATTGTGTAAATACAATCGAAAGCTAAAATAAATGAGAACCAAATATTGAAAGAAAATGAGAGAAAGCCTACGGTACTTGTACCATTGTAATGTTAGAAATTACTTACTCTTAACTCCATTGGCAATTGAATATTGAGGGCATATAAAGCTGACAACAGCAAAAAGGTTACATGTTCTTGTGTAATCAACTGTATTTAGTGCTGATACATGTTCCCAAGAAATGTATTATACTGTAAATAAAAATTCTGTTGTTGAAATTACAGAACTCTGTGTAATCAGCAGCATGCATCAAAAGGCCTCTGATAGCCATATCAGTCTCATTTCCTATTAAGAATCAGACTAAATTATAATATGAGCACTTCCCAGAATAAGCTAACAAAATGTGTGCTGTTAGAAGGCATAATCTAAACGCCTATGTAAAAATCAGAAAGTATTTTAGCAGTAAAGTACTAATGCTTTTCTTTTTATTCTCCTGTCCTCTGTACTGCAATATATTCAATGTTACTGGGAAGCTTATCACACCAATTATCACATCTAGTAGTTCAGTTATTCTGATGATTACTGCAGATGAATACTGCAAGATCAAAACATTAATGGTATAAATCAGAACTGGTTGGGCCCAGATATATTGCAGTCCTAAATCAGAGTCTGTTTATTTGATTATTATTTTCCTTATACATGTAGTATATAAAAGGTGAACATTTAAATTAAGATGTATTTCCTGTAAAGTTTCTCCTTGGCAATTCCATAAAAGGAGCAGATGTCATGTTGTTAAAATGAGCACATAACTGCTGCTGCAGTGGGCTTATGGACAATGGATAGCTTTCCTTCAAATTAAGTACCAGGAAATGATCTAAGAAAGGCCAAGTGGTTTTATGCATCCTTCTTAATCCATACACATTGCATAATTTTATATTACATTTACAGATGTACACTGAGTTGCATTGCTCGCAAGCTTACAGTACATTTTATGTCAGGACAGCATGAATATAAATCCAAACAGTCCTGAACAGTGTAATTCTGACTTCATTCATTGCACATCTAAAATGCGTTTAATTTGGAACCAAATCCCGTCCTCACTTTTGTGTTCTTTTATGAATTTTAATACTTATATATGAAAATACAAATGTCTGTAGATACTTTGAGATCATAACGTTTGTGGCATAAAAAATGTTTTGTTTTTCATTGGAATCCACCTAGGGTAGAAGGACTACATCAAGTGAGATCTAAGCAGATCCATAGAAGTTTTAATGAGGGGCATTGCTTCATTTTAAAGTATTAAGGTAACAGTCATCAGGGCTATCTGCAGAGATAGCGCCTTTTTTTTCCCCTTTACTTTCTTTTACATCTTAGTGAAGAGCAAATACCTGGTTTTATTAACATGTAAAGATATCAAAGTATCTTCTGTGCAAGTGTTTCTGTTGGACCAGCCAAAAAATGTAGAACAGAGGCAATTAATGGTGGTTTGTACACTTTGTGTGAGAAAAGGAAGGCTGATGCTAAGAGAGAAGGACCTTTCATTAAAAGTGGTGTTAAGTTTCAGTTCATCACTTTTCCACTGATTCTTTAGATTCAGGAAGTATTTCTAGGTTCTCTATACAGTTATGGGGCTTTGATTCAACATGCTTGTAAGTAACTACAATCCAACTCTGCTTTGCAGGTGTTGAGATTAGAAGTCAAAATGAATTATTTTCTCAGAATTTCTATCCTCTTTGTTGGTCAGTAGATCTTTACAATAAATACAATTTGTATTTAATGTCAGTTTCCTCAGAAAGCTGCATTCTGGCACACAGATGCTGAAGTTTTCTTTGATGTGCAAATGTGGCGGTTGTGCTTCCTTCTGGTGACCTGGTGTTTGGTATGTGCTGTTGACAGAGCAATGATCCTCCAATCTGTTATGGATTATGAGTTGTACTGTATTTTTGGCCTGAGTTTCTTGAAGATGGTGCAAATGGGTCAGGAATGATGGCAGTACATAGGAATTAGACTACATACTGCTTTTAATACGGATGTGTTGCAGAAGAAGGGTCTTTGCAACATTTAAACATCGTCAGCTTACCTTCTGGCTGTGAAGTAGCTTATGTGCTGTATTAGAGGCCACCTATGTGGCCTTTTTAAAATGTCATCTGTATTCACACTGCATTCAAGGGACAGTACCAAGAAACAGTTTCTTTCAAGACCTTCTACCAGTATGCAGCATATAAGTCTGTGACAAGTGATATTACAGAAGGTCATGTCACTTCTAACTGCTTGCATTAGATCTTTCTGATTTCCCTAGTGCCCTTCGTTGTTTGATTAATACTACTTGATTTCAAACGAGGTATCAGAAGGCATAATTTAGAGTGAATATTCTAAGGACAATAAAGGATTTTTGCCATAGAACTTTTATTAAAATAAATATAGCATTTCATTTTATCTTTATTTGGTTTTTTTTGCTCACCTTCTCTCTCCTCTCCCTCCTTCCCCTTCACCTCCCTCCCTCCCTTATACCGCCTCCAGGTATAATGCTCAACATAAGGATCCAAATAACTATTGTATTCCTTCAAAATAGAGTGGCACATGGGCACTTTATTTGAATAGAAATGAGGCAGAATCAAAGGATTAAAAAATCCATTGTGGGGGCTTTTTTCTACTGTATTCTTAATACAATGTTAAACTGAAATCTCTGTTTAGATCTACCATACCTTGCTTGAACAGACTTGTACTTCAGTATACAGCTTTAGTAAGGCTTCAGTGTGCCAATAATTCATACATCATACAACTATGAAGAATCTACTTTCCTTGTTTTAATTTGTGGCAAAGTTCTGAAAACACTTGTTTTGGTGCTTTATGAATTCTATTTTCATGTCCATATTGTCTGAAGGTTTGTGTGTGTGGCTTTTTTTCTTTTAACCCTTCCTTTTGAATTTCAAGATAAGTGAAACCATGAGCTATGTTTCATATACTTCAAAGAATTGTTTTTGTATCTTGGGCATTGACACACTTCCATTACATTTTATTTTGCACAAAAATTGAATTCTGTTCTTCTTCCCAAACAATTCAGTACTCCAAATCTCAATGTAATTGATGGTATGACTAAATTAGAAAAAGAGCATAGAGTGGTAGTGGTTTTTGAATTAAGAAATGAAATGGAGGAGATGGAAATCCATTCTCAGTCTTGGATACTTCAGGTAATTTCAAAGGACTTTTTATGCCCTTTGGACAGGTTAACATTTTGGCTCTCTATAGAAGCTTGTAAAGTAGTTTGAGATCCTTAGATGTGGACGAAAAAAACCACACCTGAGTCTGAAGTGTATTTATCTAGATAATTTAGAATGGATATTGCGTTGCAAGTGATTTCTGTGAGGTGCCAACAGTTATAAAAATTTTAGAGATTTCCAGTTCAACTGATTGTCTCCATGCTAACTTGAATGCTAATGTGAGATAGGCATCCTATTATTCAACCTTCTCAAGACAAGGAATTTCTGGATGTACATGAAAGAGATCTTTAAGCATCTGGGGAATATTCATGTGGAAAAGTAAGAGACCTATTGACTTTGTGAGCTCTGGGCATTAAGCAGTGAGTCAACAGATCTGTTTTATATCTAGGGCTTTAATCAACTAATGGTGTAGTTAAGTGGGTGTTTTGCGTGTAGAAAAACTGATCTAAGAGAGTTTCCATCTTCCTGCAACACTTAATAGCTTACTTGCCTCCTCTTTTCTCAGTTCACCATTTTCTTGGTAGAGCTAGTGAAACTGCTTGGTAAACTGGGTCAATGAAACCAATTGCATTGAAGGTTTGAGGATGTGGGTTTTTTCGAAGAACTCAGTTACTCCAGTGCTGTAGTTTACAGCTCAGCTCCCCAAAGGCTTGAAACAGCCCGGGGTATATAGCAATGAGCAATCAGGAGGAAAAAGAAGATGCCTTTTTTTTCAGAGTGGTCAATGAAGGCTGGACCTCTCAGACACTTCTAAATGGGGCGTGTAAGAGGTGTACTGAACTAAGCAGGAGCTGACTTTAATTTCAGCAACATGGTCTAAACATTTTCCTGTGATCAAAACTCTCTGGTAACTGTCTCTGATCCTCTTTGAGAGATGGTGCAGAACTGGCCTAAAAGGCCAACAGAGTGGTGAGGGAGACTTCTTCAAGGATAGTGGCTAGAGCACAGCCTGGATTCCTTCTTCTGCCTGAGGGGACTCAGAAGTGCATCTGCCTGGCTGGTGCCAGGTCAGAGGCTGCAGAAGATTTGGTTAGTCAGGCTCCTCCTGCTAAAATTGTTATTCTGGCAGGGAAGAATTCAAGAGTAATTCCTTCATTTCTCTGGTCATGCTTCCTTTTCGTGATTTTGGACATGCTCACTCTTTGCAGTGTCTTTGTATTTCTAGTTTTATTTTATTCTAAGCTCCAGGACAGAGAAGCCGGTGGACAGAACTGGAGGTTTCTTCCCCTCCAAAGTACTGTTGTTAGAAGGGTTCTGAGACAGGATTCAAACAAGGAGGAACAGCTGAAACTGCACAGGTTTTGAACTGTGTGGGTGACTTGCACACATGCACAGTGCTCTACTAGATGGGCACGTTTCTTCAAAACATATGTTGCTTATGCTTTGCATGGGCCCATGGCTAATTTGGACCTTCTTAATGGTAGAGATATCTCAGAGAAAGGAAACTGATACATACATTTTTAGTTTTCAGTTCTTCTCTTGCCTGAATTTGGCTCTTGGATAAATCCCCCTAAGTTCTTGGACATGGACGTGGGAATATCTTTGCAGCAGGGTTTGAGGGGGTGGCCATGAAGTCGTAATTTTAGTGTGTTGTCTTAAATGACATAAATGGTTTCATATCACTGAGTTTTGCCTCCACTTTTCCTCTTTATGCATATTTTATAATACATAGTATAAAATTTTTGCACCCATAATAGGACACTGTGCTAGTTGGATCTTTGCTAACCTTCATTATGGATCTTCTTTTATCCTAATATGTACTTAAATGTATATACATAAACATATAAAGAAGTACATTATTTTCTATTTCTAAGGAGGCACAACTTTCTATCATTTCATCAACAGAGAATTTTTCTGTTAGGGCCATTGATCACACTGTCATGAGAGGGATTTTTGCGTTTTAAGTCTGAATCTGCCATGGCCCATCTTTGGAAAGTCATTTGAACTTTAAACTCTCTGTAAACTAGACTTAGTGCTTTATTTCATGCTTGTGGTGTGATTAATAATTATTAATATTTGGAGAAGGAATTTAATGTAGGTGTATATTTCATGGTGTTGGAGTGAAAAACTATATATGGAAAAATACATAGATGCAGACTTGTGGCAGGTGCAGCTAGCAATTAATGTGCATAAAGTTAGTTGCACAGATTGTATAAAATTATTATTAAGAAATACAGTGCTAATGTTGATACAGCATATGGTATACATCACTGTTGAACGTAATAAGGAGATAAGCTATTATGAATTTATTTCCAGCTTTGTATTCTTCAAAAATCTCTTGGTGAATACTGTAAATTCTATTAAAAGTGTTGCCCTTTTATGTAGGTAACGCTAAATTTGAAGTGAGCATGTGTGTGTTCTGCATAGGCACCAGTGGAGCTGACAAAGGATTCCTTTAGTTAAAGCAGGCATATACTGAATTTTGAACTACCTTTTAAATACTTAAATTGTCAGGCAAGCATTTTGTAAAGGAAGGGTTTTCAGTGTATAATTCCCCAATGTAAGTCAATTAAAGCTATAACACTTTCCTAAATTTGAATCTCTAGATCAAGTGTTTTTTCCTAGTTGTACATTTTCCCTCTGTGCATTTATTTCAAATGTTAATAAAGTTTTCATCTACAAAAGGCTTAGAATTGACAGAACAAAACTCTCTCTTTTTAAATGATGACAACTACTACTGTTTCTGTCTGCAGGTAGTGGAGGACATGCTAGAGGACGAGGAAGAAGAGGATGACAGAGATGACAAGGTAATTATCTTTCCTAGCACTTGGGTATCTGGGGATGGGAGAATTTAGACATGACACTGTTTTTACCGACAGTTAAAAAAAGGAGCTGATGTGTTTTAGTCCAGAAAATTGGACAGAGCTGTTTATCATCCTAATAATGCTATAGTGTGTTGAGGAAAAGGTTAGAGGTCTATAAATCCAGGTCTTTTTCTTTTTTTCTTTTTCCTTTTCTTTTATTTGTCTTTCTTTCTTCTTCCTCTTTTTTTCTTTTTCTTTTTTCTTTTTCTTTTTCTTTTTTTTTCTTTTTCTTTTTCTTCTCCTTTTTCTTTGTTTTCTTTTTCTTTTTCTTTCTTTCTTCTTCCTATTTTTTTTCTTTCTCTCTTCTTCCTCTTTTTCTTTTTCTTTATTTTTCATCTTTTTCTTTTTCTTCTTCTTCTTTTTTCTCCTTTTTCCTTTTCATTTCTCTTTTTTTTATTTTTTTTTTTTTTCTTTTCTTGGTCCAGAGCTGGATCAAATACTTTTTTCTGCCAGGAACAAGAATAACTCAGCCTGTCTGGAACCCGATAGCTCTTGTGAAGATAACTGCAGCAACAACTGTTTTTGAAGGACAAAAATTCCTCCTGTCTTGAGTATTATAAATAGGGCTGCACTTCAAGGGGAAAATGGTTTGGAAATAGCAACTCTATACTGCTAAAGGATGAGATATTGACATCTAAATTTTTCAAAGAATTGCTGGATAGAAGGGTTTGAACTTTTTGCACTCCATATGACATTTAAATAGTCACAATTCTCATAGACATCCACTTGGAGTTTGCATTATGGCCCTGCAAGCTGGGAACCCATAGCAGATCATTCACCTACTTGAGTGGACACGATTCATTTTAGATGCTGCTAGTTAGGCTGAGGATTGGACCACACTAAATAAAAACTCATTTCCACATTTTATTGAGCCAAGACATGGGACTTCTTGAATTGTTTGTCCCCCAGAGAGAGGGAAAACCAAAGAAAATAAATCAGAATGACCTTGCACAACTGAAGCAATGGCTGGCACTGGCAGGATGGCTTTCTGGTGAGATGAGTGCAGTGAAGACAGCTCAATTCTTGCTGATATTTTCCTATCAGAAAGGTGATATTTGTTGAAGAAAATGAAAAAAAATAGATAGTTTTACAACAACGCTGTATTAAAATTCAGATTATTTTGACCTTCACAGATGTTCCCCTACTTCTGTGTAATAAAACTTTTTTTTTTTTTTCTGAGAGGAGAAAAACAGTGCATCTTAATTTATTCTCTTGACCTTTTTTTCTGGCTGAGATGTACATTTATACACCACTGTAAGAATTCATATGCTGTCAGCCGCATTTGAAATGTCAGAAAATTCACTGTGATTAGTTAATACCCTGAATGATTATTTTTCTTTTAGCTAACACCTAAGATGTAAGAGATGATAAAAAAGTAAGAGTATTTTCCTGTTCCATTGCCAGGTCAAACATTTTACAATTATTATGTGAAATTCTTCTGTACATCACTTAAATTGTTAGCTACATAATTCAGAATCAACAAACACTGTACTAACAAAATCTTCTTTCACAAAACACATATGTGATGTTTTTTGACACTAAATGATACGAGCATCCACTTCTGGCAACAAAATATACACTTTACTGTAAAAGTCCATCGTGTAGCTGTGTATAGCTTGCATTTTATCTCAGTATGCTAGCTTTGAATCATCATTTGTTTTCTGATAAACACTGATCTACCACCCATTTGAGGCCATTTTCTCCTGTTTCTTGCTGCTTTATTTTTAGATCTGGTGCAAATGTATCATACCAGCAGTGTGTGTATTCCTGGATATTTTAATCACTGTGATTAGTTCACAAGGAATAGTACTTGACTGCTTGTAGTTTAAACCAGCCTATGTAGTTATTGCTTAGTGGGTTTTGAAAATTGCTAAACAAACTCCTTTAAAGGAGAAGATGAGGGCAGAGGTCAGCCCCTCCCTCACCCCAATTCTCTGGTGATTCTCTGAGCAAACGCCAGGCAAAACGCACCTAATTAGAAATATCACTCTAGGTTTCAATGTTGTGATCTAATATTCAGCTTTCTGAAACTGACACCAGAGTTCAAACATTTTTCTAGATCTAGTTACCAAGGTTGAATAAAAGTGAGTACTGACATTATCCTGTGCATTCAGTGAGCCCTTTTATTGAATATTTAAGTGCTGGTTTTTTATACAGAAGGTGTTAATGTTGATTTTTATAAATTCTAAGCTGTTTTTGTTATTGCAAATGTTTTGAGCTCGCAAGATTGAATATGCTGTTTGAATCGGAGAAAAAAATTATGCTTTTTAAAACAAGCATGTGTAGACTACTCTGTTTATTCAGTATGTTTGCAGTGGGTGTTATTTTGCACTAGGTTAAATTGTAAATTATAAACACATGATTAGGACTGACTTATTTGTTATTGGAAGCTAGTAGGCTATTTTTCCTTTCTGGTGCACTAGACACACTCTCTTAACTACTGCTGTTCCTCTAACACTTTTTATCTAAATGGAAGGGTACTGGTTATTGTTATTTTAGTTTGTGTGTGTTTCCTTAAAGCTAGGTGCAGAATGCATTTTTGTGAGAAAACAAATGCACGTTTTGTAACACCAGCTGGTAGTGGCCTCTGGCTTTTATTATTTCTCTTGTTTTTTTCATGTAGTATAATAGAAAACTCAGGAAAATAGGCCTTCTTATGCAAAGAAAGTTTCAAGATTAATAAATGTGCCAAACCCTTTCTTTCATTAAAACTGAAGCATATGTTGCAAATATGTAAAATATGCCCCAGCTGCTTGACCATGGCCAGTGTCTTTGCTCCCTGATTACCACAAGGAAGCTATTAGTCCTGTAACCTTTGGACTTAACGATCAATAGGGTATTACATGGCATGGAACTGGAGCACCTGTTTTCCATTTAGTAAAGGCTCCTTGCAGGCTTTACCTAAATCTATCCATATGTTTTCACTTATCAGATTGTTGGGCGATTATGAAAAGTGTCTTTCTTTAGAGCTGACTTGGATATTAGTGACTTGCTCACAGTGAAAGGATAACTCTTTGGCTACGTGATGTCCTCAGTACAGGCGCACAGTGATGCAGGTTATGTGCCATGGAAGGACAATGCTCAACATCCCCAAAATTGCCGTTACAGCTGGAGTAAACTGAGGAGGATGAATGATGAAATATATTAAATCAGTTAATGTAATGCATTTTATTAATAATGGGGTGTAATACTGAGAAGAATCTGACAAAATAGTCACACTTACTGTGTCTCATTCCATCATTCTGGATTTTAGTAACTTTTTTCACCCTCTACTGCAATCAAGACAGGACTGCTAATTGAAGGCCATAAGATGTGGTTTTTTGCTGGAGAATCTTAACTTTCATCTTCACTTGCAATATGAATACTAAACTAAAGCAGCAGGTATAATACTTACATTGGTTACAAAGTGCTGCTTAGCAGTGGAACACTTTTTTCCTGATTTTCAATCGTTATCTTGTTATGTATTTAGGAATTGAAAAATATGTGGTTTGTTTGGCTTAGGCATTTGTCCTTCATTTAATACTAATTTTTCCAAGAAATAGTGCTGGATTCTGCATTCCGTATGTTATGTAACACTTGCTAAACCTATGCCAACCACAGATTTACAGTTTAATCCAATTTCTCTCTCTTTTTTCGGCTCCTTTCCAAACACTGGCTTATTCAATATCTTAGCAAACAAGGGTCAGTTAAATTACATGAAGTCAAGTTATCAATAAGCTATCAAAAGGATTTTTACACAGTTATGTTACATAATGTAGCAGTCAGTATGCATAATCTATGTATCTAAGATTTTAGTTTGTCTGTGTATGTAAGATGTAGTTTTTAAGAAGTTCATATATACTTTTCGCATAACTTTATTCTTTGAACAAGCTCCAGGTAAGATTTCAGATAATCACAAAGATTTTCAGCTCAGCATTTTGCTGGAGGTCCTCAGCGTGCCACAGAAACAGGCCAGTGAGAACTGCTACCATTGCAGGCATAAGTGGAGGAAGATGCACATCATGAACACTATATTGTAGTTTTACCTTTATATTAATGTTTTATTAAGATATTCAAAACATTTGCACATTTGTCTACACTCTCTCTAGCCTTTCATTCTTTGAAAAATTCTTTGCAGTTCTCAGTCAACAATGTTGTACTTCAAGATAACTAGAAGCTTTTGTAATGAATGGTAGTTGAGTAAAAGTAAAATACATTTTAAAGCTTGTAATCATTGCTGTTGAGAGGTATCAACTTTGCTCTCAAGCCAAGACACCTTTGTAACCTGTCTCAGAAGCATGCACAGCATTTTTACTGGGAGTAGATCATGAGGAGGAGAAAAGACAGTTCTGATGTAGCCTACATTTTTATATTCTATAAAAGAGAAGATTGTGATCTATTACAGTGGCAGTTACTTTCTATGAAATAAATAGAGGAAAATTATATAGAGAAATAGAGAGTGAGTGGAGTTAAAATTCCAGAATGAATAAATCAGTTCATCTATAGTTTGATTCTACCATTAAATTCAGCATGAATGTAGCATCTAAATACTAACTGTAAATAAAAAAACCAACAGCAGCTTCCAGTGGAAACTGTAGCTATGTATGAAGCAGTCATCCTGTCAGAGTTTAGCTTGTAAGACTGTATGCACTTGCAAAAAATCTCTACAACAAGGCAATCTACAGTACATGGTTGCAGAAGTTGAACTTCTCAGTACAGTTTAGTTTCAGTTCAGTTTAGTTATTCATGTAGAGATGTTAATAAGAGGTGTGTAGCTTTTATAAAAATTATACATAATATGAAGGCTGATGGAATAGACTGCTTCAGCCTGTACTCTGGAATATCAGCGGATGCTGGTTTTGATCATTGGATCACCCCCAATTCACAGCCATGGAGTTACTTTTGCTTGGATATATCTTGGATCATGTAGAGCCTTTGCACAGCAACTTTCACAAAAAAGCAGTTTTCATCCTGACCTGTACTGGGACATCATATAGGCTTCATCATTAACATACACATCTTTGAAAACAGGTAACTTGGACAGCCTTCTGAGAGGTTTAGTTTTAATGAGATCAGGTTTTTTTATCCTGGTGCAGTCTTGAAATACTATCAAAATCAGTAAAGTAAAATAAGAATTAATGAGATCAGAATCTGAGATTCACATCTGAAGTCCAGCATTTCAGGGGCAGGGGGCTATGTGATAGTCTCTGGGGGTCCATGGGTCTATGTCATGGTTTGAGACAATTTAAAGGAGAGCACTCTGGAATTGTTTGTCTCCCTTAGCAGGTTTGCCCAATCCCTTTCCATCAATAAGGAATGAAAACAAGTAGAGATAAGTGAAAAAAATAGCAGTTTACTAACCGGCGGAACAGCAACAGGCAAAAAAAAACAGCGAATAACTGCTAGATACAAAATTGCTAAATCCTAAGAACAAAGAGAGACCCCAAAATGCCAGGGACATCTCTCCCCTCCAAGGTGGTGCTCCACAGCCGAGTGTGTGGTTTGAAGGACAAAGGGAAAGATGGTGTCAGTCTTCCCCCTGCCCCATCCCTGCCCTGCTTATCTGCCTGACAGCTGGAGCTCCGGCTGGTGTTCTCTGGATTAGGGGGCCAGAACTCGGGGAGGGACTTCACCTTCCTTGCAGCAGGAGACAACAGGGCAGGCAAAGCAAGGCAGCTGGGCTGGGGCCACTCACGGTCATCTCTCCTCTGCTGGACACCCTCGGTGAGTGGGAGCGGCTTGGACTGGAGTAGGGGCTGCCCCATTGGCACCAACAGGTGGGCACCTGTGGAATCCACCCCAAAGCAGCCTCTCTGAGAGGAGAAAAAAGGGAAAAAAAACAAAAAAAGAATTCAAAAAGGGAACAAAAATTTCTGCCAAAGCAAAGACCAAACAGCCAGCAAAGCAAACAGCACACAGCAGAAAGCAGCAAGATGCCCCGGAGGGCCGGTTTTAAAAACGCCCCTGATAGCAACCCTCTCACGCATGTTTCTTGTTAAGTAGGGTCTTAAAGATACAGGAACACATTTTGGGCACAGAAAGATGTGAAAATATGTCAATAATAAACTGTTGAATGAATGACACTTGTCTATGTACATGGTGTTGTTCATCTGTGACCAATACAGTGTGATGTTCCTCATTTATGAAGTAATCCAAGTATAATTCAATAAACTGTCAAATCAAATAAAGAATATGTCTAAATTATGTTAGCTGTTTAAGAATATGACATCCGTTATCCTCTACCCTTAATATTATTTCTTAAAATAATTAATCAGATTGAAATTCTTTGAGGCCAAGCAAAGGGTTGTTTCCACCTAGGTCCTCAAAAAGTAGCTGCAGGGTGTAGTTAAAAACATTTGTATGGTCTTCTCTGTGACTCGGAAGAGAAATAATGAGTGTTAAAGGAAACAACCAAAGCCCTTTATTGCAGGGTTCACTTTGAAACCTTCATGTGCAGGTTGGTTTATACCTTAGCTCCGTGTAGTTTCAAAAGTGGTGAGAATGGACCACTACCATTCTTCATTCTCTAACAGAACTTCTTTGAAGTAGTTTTACACAGAATCATGAGATCTGAGTTCTGTTTAAACCATTGCTGAGAACCACTTGCAGCTCTAAGCAAGCCATGTAGTCACTGATTTGCTAGCCACCTGAATATTTGTTCAGTTTTATTCATAACTCTACCTTTTAACCTTCCAAAGGACAGCCTCGAAAACCTTTGGAGATATGCCTTTTGGACATTTTCTACAGCAAAGTGTAGAGCTCCTAATACAGAACAAATCTTTCTCCATGCCCCACAGGAAGCAGAAGTGGTAATGTGTAAGTGTGGTGGGTTGACCATGGCTGGATGTCAGGCACCCCCCAAAGCTGCTCTATCACTTCTCTCTGTAGCTGGACAGGGAAGAAAAATTACAACTAAGGATTCATGGGTTAAGGTAAGGACAGGGAGAGATCACTCACCAATTACCATCACAGGAAAAAGACACTCAACTTGGGGATATTAATTTGATTTATTAGTATCAAAATCAGAGCAGGACAATGAGAAGTAAAATAAATCTTAAAAACACCTTTATCCCTCCTTCCTTCCCAAGCTCTACTTCCCTTTAACAGTACAGGGAGATGGGGAATGGGGGTTACTGTCAGTTCATCACAGGTTGTTCTTGCCACTGCTCAGGAGGAACATTACTTGCTCTGCTCTAGCACTGGGTCCCTCCCACAGGAGACAGTCCTCCACGAACTTCTCCAGCATGAGTCCATCCCATGGGCAGCAATTCTCCCCAAACTGCTGCAACTTGGGTCACTGTTCCACACAGTACAGTCTTTCAGACACAGCCTGCTCCAGCATGGGTCTCCTGCAGGGTTGCCAAGTCCTACCAGGAAACCTGCTCCAGCATGAGCTTCTTTCTCCACAGATCTGCAGCTCCCTGCCAGGACTCTGCTCCAGCATTTCTCACAGGATCATAGCCTCCTCTCAGGTATCTGCTGACTCCAGCATGGGTCTCCACCATGGGCTGCAGGTGGACCTCTGCATCCCCATGGACCTCTATGGGCTGCAGGGGCACAGTTGCTTCACCATGGGCTGCACCAGGGCTGCAGATGACTCAGCTTCGATGCCTGGAGCACCTCCTGCTCCTCCTTCCCCACTGACCTTGGTGTCTGCAGTTGCTCCTCTCACATATCTTCATTCTTCCCTGGCCACAGTAACACCTGTGCAATAACTTTTTTAATTTCCTTCTCGAATATGTTATCACAGAGGCATTACTGTCACTGCTGATGGGCTCAGACGTGCCCAGTGATGGGCTTTTCCTGGCTGGCATTGGCCCTGCCAGACACAGGAGAAAGTTCCAGCAGCTTCTCTCAGAAGCCACCTCTCAGTACCAAAACCTGACCATGCAAACCCATTACAGTAAGATACAACTTTGGAATCCTTGTAGAAGAAAAGTGATGGTTGATATGTGCTCGCATGTGATAAGTGCTTCTTGGACCTAGTTCCCAGTGGAGCATGTGGTTAACAGAGTGTATATGTGAATGGCAGTGAAGGAGTGGCAGAGGTGATGCTGTGAGAGAAGGGGATGTTCAGCAACACAGCTGTGTGCAAAATGGATGGTGTATTGTAGTCTGGGTTTTCAACTGAGGTTTGATGCTGAGGCTCACACTACAACACAGCCGAAAATCTGTGGTGGTTAATGGCATGGACTCCACAAGATGGTGATAAGTGAAGATTTTTATTGTAAAAATCCAGGGTTCTTAAACTGTTACATTGTTATGAGTTTACATATTTGTGAGGCACAACAGATGTGTTTAACCAACCACCATAAACCAGGACAGGAACATGCTTCAGGTGTAACCAATCACTAACCCCACAGTGTCAGCACCCCCCCCCCCTAACACTTGTTTTCCAGTTATGTAACTTGTTTTTCACCCCTAGTTTAGCTGAGTCATTCCCAGAATGCTCTCTGGTTTGCCGAAGTAGCAGAAGTGAGCAAGGATTTACAAGGGCAACAAGGCCCTCACTTTGCAAGGCCTTTCTGCTCCACAACAAAAATCCACAGCTTAAGCTAGGTGTTTGACTTCACTGATAGGCTTCTGAGGAAAATTGCAATATCAAATACAAAAATTTGCCAGAACAGTTGATCAGGCTTTGCTGTGCTTTATGGAGGAAAATACAGGAATATGAGAAAATAAACTGCAAGCTTTTGCAAACAATATGCATGGATTTTGTTTGCAGTTTGAAATACCTGTGTGTCAGTGGAAGATTTTATATTGTTTACTTGATGTTGATGTATGGGTCAGTGATGAAGTTGTGGGACAAATCATCTAGGTTAAAAAGGAAATCCGGACAAATGAAAGGAGAACCAGTGCCCTAAGTATTTAAAAACAAAGCTCATCCTAGAGCAGTGTGATACGGAATTAAAAAGTTGGTGTTGTGCATCAGCATCCAGGACACATCACAGCATGATAGAGAGCAGAGTCTACCTCTACTCAGGTGTAATCTGCTGGCAGATTGAGAGGCAAATTTAGCATAAATAAAGCTTGTAGACAAATAGTGCGTATTCTGCTTCCTTTTTGTTCTGCAATGGATTTTGTGTGGATTTACTGACTTTTCTGTTAAGCTGCATGTAAGAATACAGATACCCACCCATGAACCCTATTGAGCAGCTCTGGGTTGAGGATCTAGTTCCTCTGCAGGAACTAGAGCTGGAACAGGCAGAAGGAGTGGCAAAAATAATATGTAAAAATAAACGTAGAAAACTTAGGGAGCAGGAATGGCCAGTCCTTGGGCAGGTAAGGATGTGATGATGATGCTGGGACTTGCATCAGGAGAAGGCAAGGAGGCAGGGAGAGGCCACAAAGCCCCAGGTGCAGGTGTGCTGGGGTAACAGGTGTGGATTGAGGACCCAAGCAGCAATGTGCACTGTTCACCTTAAATCTCCCATACATTAATTTCAGAGCAATTGGCTTTGCCATCCCAGTAGCTCTTTGAATATAGTCTTCAGTGTACAATTTAGATGGACTTGAAAATTAGAATTTATGGCATATGGAAAAGCAATAAATGGTTGTTTTAGCACTCTGACTCGTTATTAAATGTGACTTAAGGACCAGTGAGGTGTCTGTGTTATCTGCATGATCAGCAAATGCATGTTTGACTGGCTTAGGAGCAGTTGAGGTAATATGATAGGTTAATGTACAGCTGTAGCAGTCTGATAGTGCAGTTTTTTATTGATTGTCTCAGTAAATGCACTGGGGTATTAGGTTTGCTTGTCACAGTGCTTAGTGCCTGGGGTAGTTGAGCAAGTTACTTTTCCACTGAGTTGACCTCCAAGTCCCAGAGTCTTTCAATCAAACTCCTTAGATTTCATACACTGGCAATTCCTTTCCTTTTCTAATGGGCTATATTAAAGAAAATGTGTCACCTTTTGCACCATGTAATACTAAATCAGATCAGAATTCATGCACAATTATGTCAGTGGAAATACAATATTACAGACCTGCTTATCTCAAGATAACACATGGAAAAATAAACTTGCACAGCTGACAGATTTACTTGATTCTGCAGATAAGTTATTTGTAAGTAATTGAGCTGAGAAATGTATATGGATTATTTTAATACATATAAAAATACCTATAAGAAAAATGTCTAATAAATATTCAAGTATTGCTTTATTCTTGTTTCTCATTCTCCTAGTTGCTTTCTCTTTTTATATTTTCTTGGCCTGTTCAGGTGCTAAGGTAACAAAGTCCAGCTTGGGAAAAACAGATTTTATCCTATCCTGTTTTTGTTCTGAAAGCTAATAGCTTTAGAAAAACAAAACAGATACCACTCCTTTATGTAATGTCATAGATAGTCTAATGCCAGAGTAACAGAGAGTCCTGAGAGAAAAACATTCTGTTCAAAAAGTATTGCTTTCTGTTAGACTTTAGCAGTGTGAATAAGTCAGAACAGCATTGCTAATCTGAAGATTTCTTGCAATTGGAAATAGTAATTTAAGATCAGTTGCTCAGCAGATGTGCTTTTTAGTATTTTACACAAAAGAATGGTACAATTCCTCCTACTCTCAACATATTAGCCCGTGCCTTGCTATGCCTTTAAAGCATGGTATTACCTATAATTTAAAATTAAGTATAGAAAAGCCATTTGTTGACTTTTAATTACTGTTTGATTAAAATTTTAAATACCAACAGGACAAGAGTAGATGGAAAGTCTTTGTAATGCCTTCTCTGCTGCTGAGTAAGAGGCTAATTTGTAACTGGATTATAGTTTTTTTGAAAAATTTGTAGGGAATTTGAAATTTGTGCATATATTCAAGTACACGAAATCATCTTCTTTTGTATATTTTGTACTCATAGAACTACTTTCCTTCCCACTCTCAAAGAACAAATGCCGCCTGAATATTTTAGATCAATACACAGCAAATAGTGAAGATCAAGAAACAGCTTAGTCAGCTATTTTTCTGAAGTATAACACACATCCCTGCATTTTGATAGAAGAATGGTTTGCATAGTAATAGTTGTGGTTCTGTGTAGTTTATTAGAGATTAAGATTTTATAGTCTGTTCAGGGAATGCTTGAAACTGCCTTATCAGAAATTACGTTATGTAATATTATAGACCAAGGGTCAGTTTGTTACTAAATAGTTGTTTCAAGCAGTTCTTACATTGTGTAAGCCTATTCATTCATCTACCTCAGGATATATTGATTCAGAAGAAAATGTATTTAAACACCATGATGTTTCTAGAAAGAAAAACTTTATGCTGAATTTTGAAGTCTTAATGCATAAGTACAGAAATATCATTCCCTGAAAGTGCTAAAGATTTTTTTTTGCCCCAGTGAAATGTTGCTGGTTTATTGAACATTGGAGTTTCTGATTTTGAGACTGGCTGACTTTGGAAGGAAACCACAGCAGTTTGGTCTGGGGCTGTGTTTTCCTCTGATATCAGTTATACTTTTTGGAACTACCATAGTGCCAAAAAGGCCCAATCAAAAACTAGCAGATTGAAAAGCAGCACTTCACACTGTTGGATTTCCCCAAGAGATTTTGGTGAGAAACACCTTAGTAACACAGCTGTTTGACCATGCACCTTTGAATCTGGTCAAAGGACAGCACAGCCGCTACTTGGAAGCTACTGGGAGAGTAATATAGGGAAAGTTCAGCAAATTTCATAATTTGAAATTAATGTTTTGATGAGGAGCTAATGTGTCACTGCAGATAGACACTATCTATTGAGTCTGTAAAAACATCACTGGCTTTTAAAAGTGAGTCAGCATTACAATGTGAGGAAAAATAGAACAATATACAAGGTTTGATGAAGTATGTAGAACAAAACCAGATTTTGTTTTCGGATTACTAAATTAGATTACTTATAAAATGTAGAGAATACTTGTGTAGGGTTGGAGGAATTAGTTTGCATAATTTGAACATGAAAAACATCCAGAAAAAATAGTATTACCTTTTAAAAAACCACTAAAATAAAAGGATCTACAGTCAGTGGCATCCTACACCATATTCTTGTTTAAATATTCCCTAACATTTTGAATAAGGTAGTTTGCAAGGATAATGTCTAAAATGGTTTCCAGGGAGTCCAGAAGGATATATTTCATCAAGGATGAAACTTTAGTTTCAGCAGAACACTTGTTACAATCATGCTCTTAAAATATCCTGCTTTGCTTCTTCCTTCATAGGTAGAGGGGGGGCACTCCAACTCTGCTACACTACCTTGACCTACCTGATGTGTTGCCCTTTCCCTTTGGAGATGTTGATAACACCCAGGCACTATACTTTTCTTCAGGTCACTATCAATAGCGCCTTTCAGAGGTGTATCCTAACAAAGGACACACGGCAGGAGATGTACTAGACAGGTCACCTGCTCTTAGGACACTGAAAAGCGTGCTTAGGAAAAGTTTATTTTCTTCTTTTTCTCTCCCCTTTTCCATGTAAAATTCATCCTACTCTTATGCTCTAAGAGGAAATTGGAACTCTGATTCTATGCTCTAAATTATCTCCCCCATAAAAGACGTAAACTTTGCAGCGTTCTCTTGTCTTACAGGTTTAGGTGCTTATTTAAAACTCTTCAGTGGTGGCTTAGGTTTTCAAAATGTTAATTGGAAGTAGTAACCATAAGGAAAATTGAATGTGGTGTGGATGAGATTAAAACACAGTGCTTCAAAAAACAAACCTTCCATTTTGCTCCGTAAGATTAGTCACAGTGAGGAGGGGAAAGCTCAGTGCAGCTCTGTCACTGAAATCAGCCAGGGGATTTATACAATGTAAAGGGAATATTAAAAAAGTTGGAAACTCATGACAATGCAGAAGGGCATAATAGTTAATAGCCTCTTGCCACTGAGCAGATCTCAACCCATCCGATGCTGGAATCACCTTCTCTGGTGCTGGTAATTGTTTCTCTGCCCCCTGTTTCAAGGTAGACTCATCCTCTGGGGATGCTGGGACCCAGCAGGCTCTGCTCTGACAGATGCCCCCTCCTCTTCCTAGACCAAACAACAAAAAAAGTCCTAATGATGGTCATTAATTATTAATATTAATAATATTGCATATTAATGTCAATAGTGCTACTGATAAAGAGCTTCAGCCATCTCTCTGTGGTGTGAAGCAATCTCAAAGACAGCCCTGGAAGGGTGCCCTGACAGGTTGTGCTATCTCCAGGAGTCACAGGATTTTCCCTACTTTCTCTTTGTATTATCATAACACAACGGTGGTATCTTGCAGATACTGGAGGGAAATGCTTTGCATACTACACACGTCTGTGCTGCCCTGTTTTTGAGTAAGGCTTGTTAGTGAATTCTCTTCTTTTCTCTCCCCTGTAGCACTATATTAATATTTTCCACCACATTAGTATTTTCAGCTGCACAGGAATCAAGACCACTAAAGTCAAAATGAAGGTAGTGAGATTTTGGGGCCAAGGCAGTGCAGTAGGGTGCCCTGTGGGAGCTGTGTGCTCAGGAGTGCCAGCTTCTACAGAGTTTGGAGTGAGAGAAGAGAGAAGAAGAGACAGAAGAGAGTGAGAGAGAGAAGAGTGAAGTGGGAGGAGGAAGAAATCACTGCATAGTGTAGATGTACTGACTGGTAGCTGCTGATTTCTACTAAAAAGTAAGCAAACCCAAATACTCCCATGCCACTACCCTCTGCCCTCCCTGCTGTTGTATTTTGATATGTAAAACAGAGGTTCTCATGTGATTTTCTGTTTGAGATAGGGTTGAAGATACTTAGGTATTCAGAATTCCTCTCTTCCCCAAGAATACCAGAGCTCTTCTTACATGTTTGTTTTTGCACATGGTATTTTACAACTGTGTAGTAAAAATGAATCTATTTCAAAGTGTGGATTGGCAGAGTTCAACTGAAGGAAATGTAAAATAGGTGTTAGGACATCAGTATTGGTGCAAGTGATTCGTGTTGCAACCATGGGCGTGTTCTTAGTCCCAGTTTCCATAACCAGAAAAAAATACCCAGTAAAATGACACATTCTTTTACCTAGGAAGGGAATGGTTAGCCAAAAGTAGTATTTGCAAGTTTTTTTCCTTTTAAAAGAAATCAGTGCTGTAACTGGAAAACACACGTGTGACCTTATTTGTTCAGAAAGTTCATAGGAAGTTTAGTTTTACTATATGGTTGAGGTTTTTTTCATATCTGTACAATCTTTCTAGAAAGCAGTGGACTGTACTTCTCAGTACCTTTTCTCTTGGCTGAAATATCAGAAGTTTCATCATTCTGTCTACTGATTTCTTGTTCTACTATTACTCCTCTGAAATGTTTTAACAAAAATGCAAGTGCCTCAAATGGTAAACAGGAAAGGTTTCAACTCATAGAATCATATAGGATAGTTTGGATTAGAAGGGACCTTTAAGGTCATCATGTGTACATGGTCTATACTTAATTTTCGTAGTAACTTTTGCTCTGTATTCTGACTCAAGCTTGTGCTTGAGTTCAGATTTTTGTGTGAAATGATGACTAGTTGTCTTACCTACTAGGAAAATGATGGCATATGTATTTAATTCTGCAGTTAGTTTTATTAAGCTCTTCATATTAATGCTGTTTTGGCAACAAGGTCCACTGGTGAGTTTTCCATTGTATTGAGAAAAATAATTTGCTTTTATCAGCTTTAGTTCTGCCTTTCAAGTTCATGGAACAGTCTTATGAGAGTAATTAAGTCTCAATTTACTCTCTCTAAACCGTTCATTCTTTTGAGTATCTTGATTATATTCATTCATCTTCTGTGTAAATTAAAACTTCCTAGTACTTTTTGTTGTTCATTGTCTTAATTTTCCTCATGTTATTTTCATTATTTCAAATGTCATGTCTGCTTTTCTGAATCTGCTTTTTAATTTATTTTTATTTTTATTTTTATTTTTATTTTTATTTTTATTTTTATTTTTATTTTTATTTTTATTTTTATTTTTATTTTTATTTTTATTTTTGTTTTTGTTTTTATTTTTGTTTTTGTTTTTGTTTTTTAACTTGGATTCAGTACTTTAGCCAAAATTATCTGGCTTATACAATAGCTCTAAATAAACTCCTAGTATTAGTAATTTAATTAACTTCATTATATTCCTCGGAAGTTTGACATCACCTCTTTATGTAATTCTGTCACCTTGAAACTTGGCATCTCAACCTTCCTTCTTTTTGATCTAGATTAATAAATATATTAAACATCACCTCTACTACAAAATTTTGTGATAGTTTAAAATTAATATTTATATTATATATACAATTAACCTGTATATATATTAATTAACCTGTATAAATATATACACTCTTCTTTCTCCTTGCATAGTTATTTTGATACCCTTTCTTTTTTTAGCAACAGACTAACAGATTTCTTTTAAGCTCAATGTAAATTATCATTTACTTTCTTATTGTTGATTTGACTGCCTTAAAATTCTAAAAAGTTTCAAGAAATTTGTAATAACTAGTTTGAAAATGTTGGCGCATGGTATTAGAAACTCAAAACAACCTACCCAAGGGCCTTGGATTTAAGCCGTAACCATAATTTCTTGCACATGTATTCATTATGGAAGACCTTGGTGAGGTTTCCACAGGGTTTGTCTGCTTCAAATCAAGTTTTGGTAAAAGAAGTTGTAGGAAAAAAATTAACAAAATTAATAACAAATTGTCAGAACTGGATGGTTTTAGCCCAAAAATGCTGAAGGAACCTAGGGAGGAATCGCTGAACCACTAACAGTGGTATGGGTTCTTGAAGTTCATGTAAGTCCAACATAGGAGTGGGTGAACTCAGAAGGAAAAGCCACTGAGAGTTATTTGGAACACACAGCTGTGGAAACTCCTCAACCACGATTCTCTGAAAGCCTGAGAAATATTTTGAGAAATTGGTCTACCTGTTTGACCTTAATGTGCTCATTTCTCTGCCCTCGACCATTCTGTTTCTGTGCTGGCACACATCCAGCCCTTGCCGTGCGCGAACGGTCCTTCCATGTGTTTAATAGCAAAGAACTGTAGTACAGTCGGTCTATTTCTAACACACAAAGCTGCCCTTTTCAAAAAGCTACTGTAATCCAGTAGAGTTGCTTATTAGAGCCTCTCAGATAATTGTTGTCCCACAAAGTCTAAATACACTAAGTGTCTGTGTGTTTAGTCCCAAACTGTCAGACTAGAATAACACAGCTTTTAGGAGAATGGCACCTGTTCTCTTCCATGTTTCCTTCGGGAAAAGCTTGAGTACAGGGTCACCTCCTAGCCAGTATTTCTGTGATAAAAATTTCACATCCATTCTCCCTGTTTACTTAGTATTGCTGTGCCCCAGATATGACAAAGTGCAGAACCAGGAGAAATAATGAAATCTATGGAAAGCAGTCACAAAGGAGAAAAAAAGGTATTTTACAATGGCAGCTTTATTCCCTGCTCATGTTGGACTGCAACTGAGTACTGAGTTTGCAACCAAGGCTGAAAAACATTTCAACTTTATTTACTAGACAATAAATAATACAAAAACTGCTGAAAGTTGAAGAAGAGAGCTGTCGTTGAATTTTTCACTGTGGCTGGTGGTTGTTGCTTTCCTGAGTATCACAAAAACAAGCAAAGAGTTTAATGTTTTGGAAGAAGCAAGCTTTTTAAGTATGGAGGACTAATTTGTCTTCTCTGCTGCAAAGGCCTGTATGAATAAAATAGGTTATCCTAAGCAGTCTGCACCTCGTTAGTGATGATGCACTATACAACACCCACCACCAGACAGCAGTAGTGGAGTTGGAGAAGCAGGAGATGGCACGGTGCTCCTGCATCTGTGGACAGCTGGTGCCAGCAAACCTTTGAAGCTGATGCCATCCTACATGGATCCCTGGCATTTGTAAAAAATGTTGCAAAAGGATCAGGAATTTATGAAGGGAGAGATGGTCTTCAATTCTCTTTGCAATTTCCTGTTTTCTCTCCTGATAATAATTCTCTGTTCAAAAGCATCCCGTTTGAGCAGGGTTGCATCATGGGTTGAATGCCAACTCTTTTGCAGCTTTTCAGGCTGAGTGCTGTTGGGTGCCCCCTTTTGCTTATTCTAGAGTCTGTCTGATTCATTCGTTTGCTTAATGTCCAATATTCAGTCTGAATTATTAAACAGCAACTATTTGTTAGTTTTCTGTCAGCTGCAGGTTTCTCAGCCCTCCTCATCTGGCATTTGTATATCTGTTGATCTTGGTACTTAAAAGTTTTAAATAAGCAGTATACAAGTTAGGAGATGATGGGAAAAAAGGTTATTTGGGGAAATGCATGTTGCATGGTGACTGATTAAAGTACTTCATTTATTTGTTTCCTTAGGAAAGCAGGTAAATTCTGTTGAATGCTTATTTTTCATCCTCTGTATATTAGGTGTATCTCAGCTGGGTTTTTTTTCTTCTTTGGTTGCAAGATTTAGTATAAATACTATCATCTGTGACCCAGTATGTTTCCTGTGTCAAGAGTGCTCAGTGGCCGAGTTAGTCATTCCCAAAGAATGACAAATGTTTGTATTTCCTGCCATTTATTTTTTCAGCTGTCCTTCCAACATTGCAGTAATCATCTGGATTTTGTATTTCATTTTAACAACATTTTGCTTTCTCTTTTCTATCTAAAGCATATCCATTCATTATTAGTTCACGTGAGGAAGTCTTGCTATTGAAGTCTAAAAGGAAATTCACTTAAAGTGACTGAAGATAAGCTGGTAGCTTTTTCTACAACATCTTTTATTGTAAATAACAGATACATACATGCAGTGCACAGTCAAAGCCTTTCCCTAAGCTACAAATATTTGTTTCTCTGGAAAAAAATAGACATTTGAGTAAATAAATGCCTTTGAGCTACTCTTTTTCTTTCTGATGTAGTAGTCCACAGTACATCACCAGAAAGTGAGCGCCTCTCCAAGTTTTCAGAGTACGATTTACTGTGGTGTAACTTAAATATGTGCTTTTCTTCTTGAGAAATTAGCATGCTGAAGCATATTTAAAATGAATGTGGAACAGACTATTGTAGTGGGCAGACATTAAAATAACATTGTTGTGAATCACCCTTTGCTGTGATTTTTGCATATTGGTGTTCCCACACCATCTTTACTAGATGGCTCAGATTTAGACCTTTTCCAAAACTGCAGTAATCCCCAGTAAATTAAAAGAATTGGGGTTTGGGTTTTTTTCTCTGTGTGTTTTTTTGTGTGTTTATTGGGAGTTTTGTGGGGAGCTTTTGGGTGGTTTTCAGGGGTTTTTTTGTTTGGTTTGGGGTTTTTGTTGTTTTGATTTGTTTGTTTGTTTGTTTTTAATTTTGTTTGGTTTTGGGGTTTGTTTTTTGGGCTTTTTTTTCTGATTTCAGTGATGTAAGCATAGAGAGAAAATAGGCAGTGGAGCCTTTTCAGGCTTTTTAAAAGATTTTCTCAAAAGAGACCCTGGAATTCTTGGTTCATTCATCACTCCTTGCCCACTGTGCCACCAGAATATTTTCAGGATTATTTTCTAGATGCTGCTGTTTTCTCACATTTTATATAGCTTTGCCTCAAATGCCAAACTATTTTTCTACACTATATAATTTTTCCAAAGCAGAGTTTGAACATTTAACCTGGGGAATTATGTAAAAAAAAAAGAGTGGGTTTGAATGGCTTGTTTCCTTTCTTACTTCAGTTTATTAATTTGATAGATTCCTTGGATAACTATACCTGCAGTTTGAAATGTGTATTTCTACATCCACTTTGAAACTTCACCTAATCTTTCCTGCTCTAGACATTGTAGTATTTCTTCTGAGCTGAAGTTACAGAGCTGGTGATCATCATCATGGTATTGTTCTTTTTGATTCTGAATGTTCATAGTTCTTTTGACCATACTTTTCAATCCCGAAGTGCTTTCAAGATGATTTCCTTTAAACATTCCACTCATACAAAGTATGCCAACTAGATCTCACATTTACTATTTTCATCTTCATTGCTACAGGTTCATGTTTAGAATTCAGTATTTCGGACAATCTACACTTGCCAGTTTAGCTGAGCTAAGGTGTAATGTTTCTCTTTTCCAGATCATATTCCTAATGATTGATCAGTTGACAGCAATCAAGTGTTTAAGATTTCGGGGTTTGTTCTTCAACAGGTGTAGCCCATCTGGGCTCTGTTGACCTCAGGATTTGGAAGCAACGTAGCCATTAAGCGTTTTATCTCTCTATGCAGTTGCTCTTTACAAATAACATCCCCAAGAAAATGGTTTTGTTTGTCTTTTCCCATAACAAATTGCCGTTGAGATAAATCACAGAAAACTAAAACAGATATTAAAAAGTTTTGACTAGTTATTCCAAAGGAGCACTGTATGGGCAGCAAATACATACAATAAAGGCATTTCCGTAGTCGTCTGTTCAGCAGTCTGCTTGACCAGGCCCAGGCAATTTCATACCAAAGCTATCTGTGCCAGTTTGGGTGATGAAATTTCAGGTGGAGGAATCTCTTGTGAGTTCTGTAACTGAAAACATTAGCAGTCCAAGGTGTGATCATTGGAATTTTGAAATACAAAGCTACATTTTTCTGTGTTTGATCTAAAGATGTTGTTTATAGCAGTGAGTCTGAGAGAGAAACAACAGAGCTGTTTATTCAGGTGTGTAACTTATTAAGGGTTCTAAGATCACAATATCCTGTCAACCCTGGACTGGAAAACTTCCAGAGACAGTAAATCTAAATTGAAATACAGAGTTTGAGGCAGAGATAAGTGTCCTAGCCCAGTGTGGAGGTAATCTTGAATAGTCAATCTTGTCCTTTGTGCAAAAGCATGTTTATTATTATTGTAATATTCAGAAGAAAATGAAAATTACATTCTACATACACTGAAATATCAAATTAACTTTTACTTCTGCTACATTCAAGAAAGTGTCAGAACTGTAACTGAAATTTTAAATAACTGTAACTCCAGCAGTGCTGCTGCATATCGATTCCCTGCATATCAATAGGTGACAGCTGTATAGGCATTTATTGAAAGATAAATTTCCAGGCTATTTTTAACTTTCAAAACAGAGCACTGTATTATTTTGATGAGCCTCTTGTTGATAACAAGGAGACAACAAAAATGTGTGTGTTTATGATTTAGATAAGCATCTCAACGATTCAGATATTTGGCTAACCTCAGTCTTTCAGCATTCCCTTTCTGGTTTCTCTATCTTCATCCCTACCTGCATGCAGAATTTTTATTCTAGCTGGTATGTCTTGTTTTCATTCCACTATTCTTCCAGGGTCTTGCATATCAAGGTTCTTCTTATTTAAAATATCTCTTTCCAATAAAACCAGGAGACTCTTTCCTTACATTCTGAGGATTATTAGACCCTTGAGATTTAACTTTTGTGTCTACCATCCCTCACATTTGTATAACAGAACCTGAAGAGCTGCATTAATGAGCACATTATTAATTGCAGTTTTGCATTCAGCATAAGGTAAACACATTAGAACCACTAGAATTTACAAATTCAACTGTAAAACCATGACCAAAGTTTGTTCTTTAGTAGAATACCAAGACTGTATTCTGACTAAACTAACTATTGCAAGCAACTGATGCACAGTATACCAAGATTTCTGTGTTAGCCTCTGTTGGATTACACTGATACAAAACAAGTATTATATGAGATCATTGTCAAGCTCCAGTGTTGTTCTGACTCAGGTAAAGTAAGATATTCTCTCTTCCTTTCTTTAAGGATAGTCGAACAGGTGAAGAAAAAGACATCCAAAAGAAAAAAATTCAGGTATTTAAAACATTAACCTAAAGCAAATTCATGATGCGTGTTCTCATCACCCCAATGCTTTACCCCACAGTGCCTTAGTTCTGTAAGTTTCCTTCCAAACAAGGCCAAGAAAGGCACGGTAAAATTTGGCATTGTTGACTTTTTGCTCCTGAATCTATCACCATGAACAAACAAGGTTTTACCTTTTCAAGTAATATATTTGCATAGAGTGTGTATGAAATGAACAACTCATAAAAGTTTAGAATTAGTCAAAAAGGTATCATGCAAGGAAAATTTAAGTTTCAGGTTCTCCCCACTAGAAGGCCCATTGGTGTAATGGCATGTTGCTTTATTGCCTCCATGTTTGTTTTATGTGGAGTGCTGTCTTTACAGTATTCAAATGTACAGTGAAGAACAGATCAAGAAGGAACATATTTAAAAAACACTGGGCAACAGTGTGGAATGTGATAGGGAGAAAGAGAAAATAAGGAACACTAGTAAAAAAATCTCAATTTAAACATAATTTACATAATTGTCATTACAGTGTTATTTTTTTACTCTGTGGAAAGCTTGCAAAACCTTCTTTTTCTTTAGAATTATTACCGTAGCTCTTGATTTTCTCCTCCCTTCCCCCCCAATTTTATATTTATCTTCTAGCACTGCAGCAGTCTATGAAAAAATCTAATTCATTACATAGGTGGTACTGCCAAAAAGTCACAGAAGGTTCAAAATTATTTTTATCAACTCTCAGTGTAATGTTTGAGGAAGAACAGATTGTTGTAATATTCACACAGATTCACAGAGTTCTTAGGGTTGGAACGGACCTCGAGAGATATCTAGTCCAACCTCACTGCTGAGAGCAGGTTATTCAGTCTCACAGGTGTGGTGTCTTCATAAACAGTGAGTCTATCCCAATCTGGGAACATGTCCTAAGACGTGAACATGGGGAGAGGCAGCATTCAAATATACCCAGAGTGAGATTAAGACACAAACGAAGTCAAATGTTGGTAATCAAAATGATAATGCACATTTACTCACTATCAAAGAAGAGAGCAAGAAAGAAAATAGAAAAGTATCAAAAAGGCGAAGAATTATAGAAAGCAAGAAAGGTAATCACCACCAAGAATCTGCAGCATCCTGCAAAAATCCCTTTTCCTTTGTCTGTCAGTGGGGAAAGCTCTGTCAGACTTGCTGTGCATTCACATATATAGCGGCTAAGCAGTGCTTTAGGGCAGCAACTGGGTAGTTTTACTCCAGCTTGGGACCATGGACACGGTACTCAGGGGATATTCTCGGGATATACCCAAGTAGCTGGCCCTGCAAGTCATTCGCCTTTAATGGTGGCGCATATTCATTGCCACTGTCATGGATGATCAGGGCCCGTTATTGATGGATGATCATGGGACATTGTTGGTGGATGATCATGGGACATTATCGATGGATGACCACGGCCAATATCAGTGGATGATCATGGCCGTTATCACATCTGGTCTTCAGCTGCAGATTTTACCAACAGCTGGGCGATGGTGAAACAAGTCACTCTTTAACAGTTCTTTACCAGCTCTTCAGTATTTTCATCCACTTGTTTATATAGCTGCTGTTGTGCCTACTTCCTGCTGTTTGAAATATAGAGTCTTACTAAGCAATAACAATTTACTGCTTCTTTCTCTAATAATAATGACCACAAATATAACTTCTCTGTGTAAAACCCTACTCTTCATTATTATGTGGTTTTCTTCATATTTTAAAATCCTCAGCCTGATTTCCATTTAGGCATGAGCAATGACTTTCAGATCTCATCACTGTGCAAGTGTAAAGACATATGTTAGCTGGTAGATTTTGAAGATGACATATTGAGTATTTGTGAACAGCTGATAGTGTCTGAAAAATGTGGTCACTGAAGGTGTGGTACCTGGAAAAATGGGCAAAGTTGAAGGCCAAGGTATAAAAGCTCAGTTCTGGTTATCTACATAACCCAGAACCAAGTTAATGTGCAAGTGTTTTATATAGATTGGATGTTGTACTAAGTCTTTTGCCAAATTTCTCTGAGTTTTTCTAAAGTTTGCCAGTAAATTTTGTCTTGTTTTGACCTCTTGAGAACATCTGGTTGGTATTTCTCCCATACATCTAACCCAGAGTACAGGAACCACTGTGAAGTCCGTTTTCTGGGGCCTTACAACAGGTAATCCAGTATGACACAAGCAAGGAGGAGTTAATGTGTCCTCTGGTGGCCAAGTGACAGGACCGTAACACTGATGACATACCAGTGGTGACTTTCGCCTTCTGTGCCTATCACAGCTTAGTCTGGCTTTGCCTTGGTTGCTATGGTGTGTGCAGAGGTGCTCTATCATACCAGCTTGGCCAGTGATGATTGTTTTTGGAAGATCCATCTGGAGACTTTTTCCCAGGCAGTGTCTCAAAAAATTTCAGCTTTTTTTTTTTTTTTCTCAGAACTCTCCTTTTATGTTGTTTTTATGATCTTTGCCTCTCTATCCAAATTAGAAGTTATTATTAGGACAGTTATCCACCATAAAATATTCAGAGTTTTATTCTCTATACTTAAAACCTCTTTTTTTTCTTTTCTGAGTTTACTTTTGAGTCTGCTTATTTATTTTTTCTGCTTTACCAGTCATTTGAAATGTTTGATTTTTAAATGCACTTTCACTTGGAGAGTCAAGAGGTTTCAGGTTAGAAATACAATTCTTTCCTAAATCAGCCTGTTTTGTCATGGGGTTGGAAGCACAATCTGCTGAATAAAAGACTCACACAACACGGAGTTTATTCAGGGATTCTACATAGTCTAAAGCTCCACATAGTCTAGAGCCAGTCATTTACTTTGTTTTGCTTTGGTTTCACCAAATGAAAAATATAGTTCTGGCTGAAAATCAGTATGAAACTATTAAATATTGCTACCAAACAGTATGTCAATCTTTCATCTACAATTTCCTGGGAAGGAGGAGGAAGAGGACATCATCTCAGTCTTTACTTTGGGTGCATTCCCTTTTTTAAATTCAAGACAGACTATCAACATCAAATTGACTTTGCTTTCATAGTTTGTACTCAAAATCATCCCCCAGCAAATCTCTTGCTTTTCAGAGACCTTAAGCCTACTGCAAACAAAAAAATCACACAAATGAAATAGTAATAAAGCTTTGTATTAAGCTTTGTTAGCTTTGTATTATAAATTTTATCTACTATTTAAATGACAATTATGTATGGAAAATTGGCAGTCGTAGTCATTCAAATGATGAAATTGATTCCAGTCACAGTTCGTCTTTAAGTCCCTAGAACTCACTTGCTGAGTCCCTTAAACGGACTTACTGGATGGTTTTTTTCTTTTACCCAGAGATAGACACAAAGGAGAAATACCGACAAGATATTCCTCAAGAGTCTAAACAACAGAACCATTACCGACAAACTTTGGAAAATTTGGAACTTTGGCAAAAGTTTAAAGTAACTTTCCATCAACATAAAGCATTTCACAAAGAATTAAGTTAGCGAGCTCTAAGTCCATTCAACTTAACAAACTCCAACCCGTCTGATTTTAGGATTCTTAGATTTCAAGAAGAAGGACTTGGAAGAAAAAAGAGCAAAGAGAAAGAGCGAAGAGAAATAGAAAAGAACAAATATGACTACCAGTGCTGGTTCTAGTGGTCAAGACAAATGCCTGCCTCGTGCTCTGGCTTGAGTACCCTTTGGCGTTTCTGGGCCCTTGCCCCAGGTGGGACTTCTGGTCTGGTAGTCACTCAGAAGCTGGGCTGGGGGATCCAGGGGCATGTGTGGCAAACTAGAGTTTGAAAAATTAATTATTAAGAACCTTGATTTACTCACGGTAGCTCATGTGTTTGATAACATGGCATCTTGCTGGAAGAAAATAAGTGCAGTTTTGCCCTAGCCTAGCTTATTCACAAATATTTGGAGCAGGAAATAAAAGAACAGTTAATAGTTGTGAGAATAGTTTAAGCAAAGATGAACCATGATCCTTCTGACTGCCTCCTCTTTCCTGTGCTGTTTTTTCTAATCCTGCCTCTGAGTGTGTCAACAGATTTCCTTTAAGCTCATATGGTACAGTGGGGTGGAAGTAGTGATCCTTTCTCTGTCTCTTTCTGTCTTTAGGGTTTTTGTGGGGAATGATTTAAAACTGATATATTTTTTAATTGTCCTGGTTCTGACTAGAAGAAGGTGAATTTTTGCAGTAGCCAGGAGGGGACATGGCTGGGACCCAGAGATTATTCTCTACCACCTCACCTCATTGCTAGGGGTGAGGGAAAGGGACTCTCTTCCAGGGAGGAAGGCTTCCTTCTGGCGAGTGTGTGGCACTGCTCCAAGCCCGAGGGAGCGGTCAGGGTGGTGTGGCTGCAGTCCAGTCAGGCTCTGCAGTGAGCATTTTGCGTATGAATTACTCTCTCGCTTTTGCACGCTTATTAATATTATTGCTGTTATTGTTAATTTCTTTATCTCATTGCTGTTTCCAGTAAATTGTTCTTATCTCAACTGCAATCCTTGCCTTTTGTACCTCTAATTCTCTTCTCTAGCCCACCACAGGGGTGGGGAGGGAGAGGGAGTGAGTGAGCAGCAGCATGATTTGGAAAGTCTCAGTGGGAGCACTAAATTGGAGAGTGCCATTCCCAACTGATGACATGAATAAAGGCACAAATTTCTCTTGTAAGGTATTTGTAAATTAAAAAGAGCTTCAGGACCTTTGAGTGTAGCCCCAGTTGTGTTCCAGATATGCCACAAAGGGTACTGGTTTTGTAACAGTGACATAAGTCTTTTCTCACTCAAGTTAATTATAAATCAAAATAACTTTACAGAGAGGGCAGAATCTCTTAAACATAACTGAAGAGGCAAAGGGTGTACATATTTGGAAAGCAGTAAAATACCTGTGGTTTCTGTATGGCTTATTGTTCACTTCTGCTGTACAAGAAAACATTGTATTGGAAGCATGTGTTTTACATGAAGGAATAGAGCAGGTGCCTATTTCCTGATGACAAATGAAGCATGCTGGATATATGATGTGCCTCTGCAGAAACTGTATACCTGAGGAAAATAATGGTGTCATTGCCAAGGCTTCAAGAATGCAGTAAATATTAAGGAAATAACTTACATAAATGACTCTGTCTTGCTGTGCAGTACTGGATGTAGTTGATATCACTGGTTGTGATCCATTATGGTCATTCTAAGAAACCAAAAATATTTCTTTGTGATATGATAATTATTAATCTGATGTGAGAATATAAGGTCTTTCACATTGCCTGAGAAGCTGGTGGGTTTGCTTTGTCTTAAGTGCTTGGTTTCTAAATTACACTTCATCACTGAAAGTAGTTTTCTCATCTCTCTGTCTGCTTCTCTCATGGTTGTTTTTTAATCTTTACTCTCTAACAAAATACTTTCAAACATCTTCACAAGTAATCTTGACAACACCATTTCAGAACTAGTGTTGTTGAAATGATTAGATGATAAATGATGTTTTCTTTCAATCTAATTTATTTAGACAGCAAAAATGTCAACAAAATAAGTGAACCAATATACTGTCTGCTAATTAAGCATCAAGAGAAGAAAAGAAAAATTAAATGCAACATATATTTCTTAGATGCTGAACTTTGGAGTCAGTGACAGAGATTGTTGTATCATGTGGTTTGTGATGCCAAAAGGTTAAACTATTAAAATTAAATGTTTTCCTAAGAGTAAAAATTGTTCTTTCCATTTCTTGTTTTCAGAAAACAACAATCACATTCAAACTAGATAGGGTAACATGGCATCAACCCATTGGAAATGCTGAACATAACCTTTTGGCTTATCTGTAGTCTGGAAAAAATGAAGAGAAACTTTTTTTCTTTTCCATGGTGGTGCTTGATTTTAATCCCATTTAAAAAAGCATTGTTAGGGGATTTCATGCTACAAACCTGTCTGGGTTTAAAGATAGATATTTGGGGAAAAAAGAACAGCTCCCTGTAGGACCAGAGGTCTTTCTGGATTCTAATTCAGTGCCTTCCATCAGAAATGTCTGTTTTCCTGCTGCCTGCATCAGCACAAGAACCAGCATTTCAACAAACTGCCCTTATTCCACCTTATGACTCCTACACTTGAAAGAGCACACAACATATAAGGTTGGCACCCTCAACCTCTTTAAAACCTAGAGACCTGGCTTATTTAAATATGTGTTTAGAAACGAATGCAGTGACAAACAAAATTGTGTGGAGATCACTAGATATAGTAGGCCATACATATTGCCATAATCACTGTTTACAGGGCAAGAAATAATTTTCCAGTTACCAGGTTTTACCACTTCCTTTTACATGAATCTGTAACACAGGCAGTTTTGAAACTTAAATGATGGTTACACAATCCTTTTCCTACAGTCAGAAATTCTTTTACTCAACTACTCCTATTCTTTTATTTAGGACAGTGAAAAAAAAGGATTTATGAATAGACTTTATGCCATCCAGGAGGTGTGTGTCACTGTCCAGAATATCCTTGATGAAATCGCTTCCTTTGGTGAAAGGATCAAGAAGTAAGTGCTGACACAGGTGCTGGATTTCTCTCCAATATTCTTTAACATCTTTTCCATGTAGAGGTACAAAATGTTAGACTTTTACTTACGGGAGTCCCATTCTGGATGATCCATCTTTCAAACTCATCCGTGTTTACTTTGCTTTGTGGAGGCCCTCAGACAGTGAAAATCCTGTCATATTAATTCTGGAATTTAGAATTATATTAATTGGGACAAAAATCAGAACTAAGGTTTGACGTTAAACAGAAAGAGAATATTGTTGTGAGGTAGTTATTTAGAAGTGATAATAAAAAAATGCAGCTTTGATAAAGAAAATAAGCAGAGCTGACTAGGAGTTTCATATTTTAAGGATGTATGTATGTTCACTTGCTAGAAGTTGTATTTATAAGTTAGCAAAACTTTTCCTTTGGAGTATCTGCAATTTTTAACGCCTAATACATGATATATAAAAATTGCCAACAAATCTAGACATTAAGAAGGAGAGCTTCTGAGTTTACTGCAGGAAGTTTTGTGTATTTCTGGCATGGTCAGTGAATAGCAGCACAAGGTTTATCATTTGAGGTCAGACAGGTTCCAGAAAGACACCTTCTAGCTGTCAGCTGCAAAGCATGGAGAGGACTGACTTGGTTTTCTGCACCTCAAAAGCCAAGAGCATCTCACCACTACCCGATTCACTTCTGGAAGTGAATTTTAGGAAACTGATGCCTTGGGTGGAGGTCAGTCTGCAGGAATCCTGAGGGTCATGTCTGAAGCTGTCCTGTTTTGTCTTGGTGAAGAGGAGATTGCCTTTTATGCCTTTAAGAATGAGGTCTCTAATAGGAAAGCCTGGGAAAGTTTTCCCATAGGGACAATTCCAGGCAGGCTGTGTTCTCAGCAGGAGAGGCAGGTGCAAGCATATTATATCACACAAGTTTTCCAGTTAGAAAAATGAGCCAGTCTCTGAAAAAAGTCCTTTATCAAAAGGCTATTCGTGGAAGTTGTCTTGATGATTAAGTAGTTCTAATTGTGCATTTTGGAGGTAGGGTTTGTTCTATTATACGCCAGATGAGAGCTACAGAATTTTGTAAACTGAGTGAGACTATAAATCTTTGTAATTTGCTCCTAAAACTATAATGGGAAACCTGTACCGAATGCTGTGTTAACACAGCCCATAAGGAGATTTGCTAAGTGAGGAGCCAGTGCTCCCACACATCATGGTGTGTCTGTGATCCATTGCACAAAGCGAGTCACAGGAACATGAGCAGACCCTCAACCTTCTGTTCATCCCAAATGTATACAGAAAAGGGGAAAAGAGCAGGTGTCCCCTGAGGATAAAGGGAGGAATCCTACACTAAGTGACACGAACATAATGTTAGTGGAGACATGTCAAAATTGCCAGGGAAAAAAGAAGACAAATAAACACAGGAAGCCAGAGCTCATTATGAAAAATATGGCTTACAATTCAGATAATTGCAATTATTCATTTAGAGAAGCCAAAATAATGTAATCACATTGATTGGGAATGTAGTTAGTAGTAATATTTTAAAGAGTGTCATGAGACTATTTAGAGCCAAAGCCACATTTTCCTTCTGGATAAATGTCATGCAACACTTTTGACATGGTGGTGCCTTCATGGAACCAACCCACAGAGCCAAGCTCCCCTTAACCAATGCTCCTATGGGACATATGTATAAAATTATCATCTGGTCTTTCTCTCTTCAGTGAACACAGGGGTTGGAGAGCCACAGCACCCTGTTTCAGGATTCATTAACTTTCCCTTCCTCACACCTCAAATTTTGCAGAATGTGGTGACCAACAGAGTTTTATCACAGAACAGAGTCTGGGACCCTCAGTGAGGATGTTTTTATCTATGACTTTTTTGGAAAGGTAATGTCCTGAAACTCTGATGGGGTCCCAGAAATTCTCTTCTTTTAGTCATAGATAAATAACCTTTACTTTTTCAGGTTTTTTAATTTTTTTTCTTTTTTTTTTTTCTTTTGACATCCAAAGGGTTTTTATTTCTTCATTCAACCAGTGCTGTTGCATTATCCCTGTCTTCATGACTGAGAAGATCTATCTTCTGTTAGATCTATCTAAACTGTTCTATCCCCTCCATCTTTTTTCCCTAGCCCTCTCCTTCTTAAGCACATGGATGAATTTCCAGCTTTGCATAGCCATGCACTTACCTTTTCCTTTTCCCCCAAAACAGAAAGGCATCTTGTTGAGGAGTGCACCTATACTTCAGACAGAGGGGAAAGTCCCTGCTCAGCCTTTAAATGCTTGTGCTGTCCTTACAGGGGAACAGGGAGGAGATAAAACAAGAAAGCCTTCCTTAGCAGTACTCTTCCAAATATTGTACCCTACTCCAGCATGGTACTGAGAAGGGAATGTCAATTGTCTGTGTGAGTGCATTCAGGGAGTAAGAAGCTCTGCGTGTTTTGCCTGTTGCTGAAACTGGGGGCCAGCACTGAGATGTCCAAAAAGCAGAGCAGTGGTTCACCTGGCAAGTGTACACTCCTGGGCCGGGCGAGGTGAAATTCAGCAGGCGAGTTGGCAGAGCCAGGACCTCCTTTCATTTCCACCGACAGTGAGTCCAAGCCCAGGCTCTCCCTGACATCTACCATCCATGCACTCATTTGTAGACTTAGTTTGTTCTCCCTGGTAGAAACTGGCACTTCTCCCACTGTCCTGCTCATTATTTGCTTTTTTATTGGCCCTGTTGGCTAACCTCAGTTCTGACTTTTGTTAATTTTTCTTTAGTACATTCAACTGGACTGTCCCGTTCCTGAGCTGGCTGGCAATTGTTGCCCTCTCTGTGTTCACCGTCATCCTGTATTTCATTCCACTGAGATACATTGTCCTTGTCTGGGGTAAGTAAAGCCCTTTTAAACTGTCTGTACCACTTAAAAAACCTGTTTTTAAATGGATGGCTTATGCTGACAGTATGTTTTGGTATTTGTGGTGATGATGGAAACAGACAGGTTAGTTAAAAATTACAACTGTGTAAATATTTAGGCCCACCTGCAAATTGCATTTTTCTTGGCTGGCATTCTGTACTTAATCATACTATAAACATGTAGCCACGAGGATTCTTCATATATCAAAGTGTAGCTTTGTCTAGATATTACTCTGATTTATTTTCACCACTTATACACAAACAGAGGCATTTCAATCTATATGGTGCATTTAGGACAATATGCCTTTTTACTGCAGTACTTTATCTTGTGAAAGTGTATGCAAACATAGCAGCAAGAAACCTGTTTAAGGGGTCACCTTTAGTTGGACAGAAAGGAATAAGTGGCATTTGGCTGGTTGATAATGAACAGAAACTGTGGGTGGGTAGGAGGGTGGAATTATGATTGATCCAAGCTTTCACTGCTTGTCCTTATATCTATTCTTTATACTGATTTTAAAAAGCTACTCTTACCACATCTGTTGTAAATTATGCTCCAAGTTTTCATTTATAGATATTTTCATACATCTTACACCACCAGCAGCTGTACCCTTACTCTGTAGCACAGACTTACAAAGAGCACAGTCTCAGTTACATCAGTGGCTAGATTTTCTTTCTGAAGAAAGAATAGCAACCACACTTTTGTAAAAAACTTTTGAATTCAGGAGACAACACAAAATCATTGAACTGACTCCAAAGAATTTATTTTTTATTTATCAGTCAGTATAAGTAATTTCCTTAGAATGTTTTCTCAAATGATCGTAGCTGAAGCAATAAAGAGGATATGAACAAAAGTATTTCTGCAGAACTAACAAAAACAAGCATATGGACTTCCTTTCTTTTCCTGTCTTTGACTTTTACTTATTTCCCCATAAATGCATCACTTAAGTGTAATGCAAACTCTTAGTTTGTTCCTAAAATTTCATTCCTTTTAGCACACACACAGGAATTTTGAAGTACTTGTCTGTGTCCTTTTTCTGTCATTTTTCGGGCAGGTCTGACATCTTACTTTCTTACATCCCCTTTGTTGATACAATGACCTGAGATTATAATACCCCTCCAAGATTCACATAACTATAGAGCCAGAACTGTTCTTTGAATAGCTCATGACTCATATCCCTGGAAGTGTCACACTCCCACAGAAATGTCTCTGTTTCAGGTAAGGCAGAGTCTCAGCTCCCAAGCGTTCCAAACCATGGATGGATAGCATAAGCATAAACTATTATAGATGCCCCTTGCAATCTTTCTGTCTCTTCCCTCCCTGCCTCCAAGTTACACAGGCTATGCAGGTATTGCTTCAAGCCGCTTTGTTCACTAGAGGTTTTAACTCCACATTTTTCCCCTGCATTTCAGTTCAGTTGACTTCTTACTCAGCAAGTGTATGTGGATCCCTTCTTTAGGGACCCTTTTCTCTTGCATCATGCCAGGAGACCAGACAGGTACTGCATACCTGTCCAGACCTCCTCAGGGTGGCATGAGTTCTCACGTCATGCTGAGCGTAGCTTTGAGCAGCTCTCCCTTCAAAAATTGGAGTATTCCAAACACCAACCTGTTTTCTCTGTCAGTGCATGTTTCTACTCTCTACTGTGCATGTTTCTTCGTCCCATTCACCCATCCTGCATGTGGAAGCCATTGGTCTCTTATTTCTGACTTATTTCCATAGGAATGTTTGAGCTGGTCTGTAGCAGCACCTGCCTATTTTGTTCTTTGGAAGGCAGAGGTTTTAAATGAAATTTTCTCCATATTATGGTTCATCTTTTGTATAGCTGTCTTTCTTCTGTGCATCCGTAGGGACTTCCCCTTTCAGCCTGCCCTAGCAAGAAATTCTCCATTCTTTCCTGGCTACCTCTCTCCCAGTGGAGACTGCCAGTTCCTGAAGATGTGGTGTGTTAGGCGGGGTGGAGCAGGAACCACCTCTCCATCCTAATCTCACTTGATGAAGTGCAGAGTCCTGATAACAGCTACAGCTCTTTATGTGGAAAAAAGAATATAGATAATTATTTTAATCTGAAAAATTTCAAACTTTTGGAAAAGACCAATCTCCTTGTTGTATTCTGCTTCTCCTGCGGTGTCTTCTCTCATCTGGGCAGCACTTTAGTTTCTCAAGATTTCACACACTGACTGGTGGTTTTTTTTTTGGTCAGATGTGATAAAGTAAGACCATACCACCAGAAACCACCCATGGGTGGTGCGGTAGCCTTGTGCAAATGAACAGTGGTGTTGACCTTAAATTTCTCAATCATTTGCTGATGCAAAACATCTTCTTAAGGAAAGGTGTTTGAACCTCACATATTCCTTCTGAACACTCACTATTCAATCACCAGATACAGGAAGAGCACCATCGCCTGTCTACCCTGCAGAACTGAGGATTCATGCAGTGGGAAGCTGTGGATGTTGCTGATACTGAAGCTTCCATGCCCTGTCCTAAAGCTTTATCCCTTGCTAAAGCTTTCTGAAAAGTCTGGGCACCAAAGACCTTGTGGAAGATAAACTATGTCATATTATATCTGATACAGCCTGGATAAATTACACAGAAAGGCACATTTTTAAGAGTGTCCTGGCTTTCTCCTGCTCAAATGAGAGTCTATGCAGTTTGCACTGTTCCTGTCCATGCTTTACATGTGTGTTCCCTAAGCCCACAAACCAGGTTCTCAAAGTGTATGAATTTGACTCAGTATGTAACGATAAGAAAGTAAGTCTAATTTAAAAGCCTGCTTTCTGATTATTTTATGGATGATTTTTCTTGGTGCTTCTGAACACTAATTGTCAATAGGAATTATAAGACCATGAAATCTAAAGGGAGACATCTCTTCTCCACACTGCCATCAGCTCATCACTGTCATTCCCAGAGAGAGGTTTGTGCAAACTCCTCTAAGCCTTCCTGTGATGCAGTCTTCACTGCTTCCCGTATGTTTCATTGTCCTTAGGATGAAGAATTCTTTGCTTGAATCATCTGAATATTCTGTCCTGCAATTAAACCCATTTTTGCTCATCCTCACTGTTACAGAAATTAAATACTTTTTATGCCTCTGCTTTTTCCAACTTCCTCATAAAAATCACAGTTTCTGTTACTTTCCAAAAAATTATATTGAAGGAATTTGAAAATGTCCCTAGAACTTTTGCATTTTGAAACAGGGAACCACAGCAGCAGATTCCAAACTTTGGAGCCCAAGTTTACAATTCATGTGTTCATTCATGCATTCATTCAGTGCTACTGTCAGACTTCAAAATGGATCCTAAAATCTGTTTTAAAACTTTGCCAAGGGTACACATCCTTTGATATCTTATATCTTATGATATTAACGTTTGAACTTTCACTTTTACAGGCATCAATAAATTTACAAAGAAGATTCGAAATCCGTATGCAATTGATAACAATGAGCTACTTGACTTTCTATCCAGAGTCCCATCAGATGTGCAAGTGGTGTGTATATTTTTTTTTCTATTTTTTTTTTTTAACAGATTTTTAAAGCAGTTATTTTGATTCAATATTATATTCTTTGGCAAAAAGAAATTGCAGACTCAAGCTGGGGATAGTCCATGAACCATAAGGAGGCTGCTGGACCTTTTTCCAGTGAGAAAGTAGGTCCTACCTTAGTTGTGCTTCTGAGGATTCATAGGAGCAATCAGCAGAAAGACGAGTATTTGTGACATGGCAGCAGATGCTAGAGCTTGTATTAAACAGCCTCCAGCACCATGTGAATCTGACTGGGATAGGGCATTATGTGGGAAACACCGAAGCTGAGGCTGTCAGGACATGCAGAGAAGGAACAGGAAGGTCAAATAATGGAAGAGGCAGACAGCATTGCCCAGTGTCTTGTGACAGCACTCTGAGAGTGCTTTGGCCTTTCCTTTCCTGGGGTGAAAGCTTTTGCTGTGGCCACAGTTCAACTGTGCTCATAAACCCCTTTAAAAAAAAAAAAAAACAAAAACCACAACTGGTTGTGAATTTACAAGCTTTTGTGGTTCAGTACACAATCCCCGGAGAGCATGAGAGATTTAAGATAACATCAAGCACATAAATCACATCCAGTATCACAAAGATTATAGTCTTCCCATATTTCTGGTTTCAGCTCAGAGCTGGTATAAGCAGGAGATATGGGTGCAAATACTTTCTCTGAATCTGATACCCTGTGTGGTCGGCATTTGGAAACAACCAAGTGTTTAAGAAACATTGCGAAGAATATTCATCCAACACGGTCAAGATAATAATGTTTCTTGTCTGTTAGAGCTCAGGGAGAAGACAGAAAAACCAGTAGTCTTTTCTAAGTTTATATCAGCATGCAGTGTTATTTTCTGGCAGGATTGTCCTGATGTTGGTTTTCCTTCTTATTCTAGATCTGTCATTCTGTTTTTAGTGAATCACATCTGCAAATCCTGTGTCATTTTGAGGGAGAAAGTTTTCTTTTTTTCACTTTTTATCTCCTGGCAGAAAAGAAGGATATCTTCCCTTTTTTTTTCTACCAAGCGCCACCTGATGACTTTCTTTCTAAATTTTGTGTTTAAACAGATGCAATACCATGAACTGAAACAAGAGCCTACTCACAGCCCGAGCAAGAGAAAGAAAACAAATCCTGCCTAGTCAACTTCATGTGTTGAGGAGACCAGCATCTGCCAGGGGAAGATAAAAGAGCAGGCCTAAGAAGCATTTCCTTTCTCCAAGCTTTTTATTTATCTTGCCTTTTTATCTAGTGGGGAGATTTTGTAAATAGTATTACAAGGTGTTTCTCATTGAAGATCTATTTCTCATTGTAAAGACATTTGTTTCAAGTAGGGTTTTTGCCATTTGAAAGCCTTGTTAGAAACAGTGTAACACGTTAAAGAAGTCAATCTGAAAGGAGGAACATGTACTGCTACTTGGTGGTCAAAGATACATAAGAAAGTCAATTCACGCCAACTAAACCTACAAAATGTGTAAATTTAAATGACTCAAAAATTTCTCAGATTTTGTTTGTGAGCATTAATATTTTTATCCAGTAAGTCATCATTAGAATTTTCTATGTTTTCTATATTGCAAGAGAAATACAATGTTGTGGAGCCTACTGCACTTCAGTTTTAGCAGATTTTTTTAAATTTCAAACCCTGGTGTTAACTCCTGGTGCAACATTTTTCTATGCGGTAAGGCTGCTTATAAGACAGTGAGAAATACCAAGTGCAAATCTCTTTCTGGAGCTCCTAAAAGCAGTTCCTGCTGTCTTTATCATTCCATTGTAAGACCTAAAAATCTCTGTTTCAAAATACTGCCAGGTTTGTAATTGATTGCCTATCATATTTTTCTACATGTACCAGTAGTCTTCATTTGTACTACATAGTTTAGTTGTAATGGGTCGAACTGACTCCATACTGCTTTGGGTGTCATGCTGTGAACACTTTTTGTGCACATAACTATTTTAATATGGATATCTTGCAGAAAAGGTTTTTCATTCAAATCACAAGATCATATTAATATGCTTTATGGTGTAACATTACCTGTTACCTATGTGAAATACAGTGTAGAGGAAAAAATGCAGTTGTGGTAAAACTGATATACCAGGGTTTTTCCTTAGTTAATAATGTCAGTTCTTCTGAAATGATCTTTCCCTACTGCATGGAAACTGCATTATCTTATAAATTACATGGAACATAGATGAGAAACATTTACATTTCAAATGTCTTAGTGGCCACTGCATAACGAGTACTTGGGGATATATTCTGGTAGCTGCATGCAGACTTCCACTCAGTTCCCCACATAGTGAGCAGAGACTCATTCCTGAGGGACTACCTGTGCACAGCTCCTCATTATAGTTCCCAGTGACATTAAAGGGGATTTTTGCCCAGGGGAGAGCAACAGGACTGCATCCTCAAGAGGGGCTGTGGTCCTTTCTGGATTACCTCTCACTGGTTGCAATTGCAGATAAAGTTATTTTGCACTACTCTAAATATAATTTTTGAAGAGTCTATTTAGAAATACTTTGCAAGCACATGTGAATACATATTTGTCCAAAGAAATATGTGTTAGCTTCATTGCTCATGAAGGATCATCCTGGATTTCTTTATTTTGCAGATAAGATGTTAGCCAGGTTCTAATGTGACAGTTATTTTGATCCTTCTGTTTGTATATTTAAAAGAATGCCAATCAAATTACTGTTCTGCAGAAATTCTTGGACCTAAATAAGCTCTTGTTACATCATGACTTTAAAAAAGTTTCGTTTTGCAGCTTGTGTAACCACCTTTTGGCTGTATCCTGCCTGAAGACAATGTACTATTGGTGAAATCAGAATCACTGCTCAGCCTATTTTGGTTTAAAAAAACCAAATTTGTGACTCAACAAGATGTGAGTGTTTGTTGCCTGTTGTCAGTTTTGCACATTTCTTTAATACACTGCAAGCCTTGTACCTTCTTAAAGTTGCCCACCAGCCTGTGTGTGATTTTCTGTTGTCTTTTTTTTGTACACAATTTCAAATGTCTACTTTGGTGGTAATATCTGAGCTGGTTATGCACGTTTCCTGCATTAAACACGCTTTGAAGCATCACTCTATTAGATACTATGACGCCTCTGTCTTTGAAATCCTCCGCTGTCGTTTTTCCATGGGTGCTGTGATGGGCAATTGAATGAAAAGATCATATTTCTGTGTGCAAGATTTCGGTATTTTAAGTTCCATAACATGCAGGTGGAGGGGGAAGGGGGAGAAAAACATCTGTTTGTTGAAAAATGGTGAAGTCCTTTTAAGTGCCTCAGTCATTCAAAATTGATCTCACTGAAAATATAATGCACAGAGGCAAGGCTAAGAGTGCTTATTGATTAAATATGATTCTCCTGCCACAACAAGACAATTTAAAATCGTGATTTAAAATAGTTTGTGAGTGAACCCATTTTCACTATTTGCAGTTTGTATAGTCTGTTTTATATAGGTGGCCTCTGTAAAGAACCAATCCTGCCTTATACCATCAGTATTCCAACATATATTCCTTTTCCAGACTGATTCTGAAATCCATTTCTAATCTGTTAGATTTGCCAGGCTTTATTCTGAAAGCAACTTGTCTGTTCATAAACAATCAAAAAAGAATAAGGCATCTCACAATCATAAATTGTTTATATTCTTAGAAAATAAAAATTAACAACTTGATATGGGTTCATAGAAAATAATTTGTTTAGTTGGGGCCCATATTTAGATTGGATGTCAGAGCACTCAGAATCCACCAAGGCCGACTAATCTGAGAGGCTCTTGTTACATTCCTGCTGATAACTCATAGTACAGAACTTGTTTACCCTGTTTTTACAGGGTAAGTTGTTCTTCTTTGTAGGAACACCTAAGTATTTGTCATGATAGCAATGACCTTTTAACTGGAAAAGATGCTGTATTGTAACTTAGAATTTTAAATCCAACTGCAAAAGCCCCTTTTTTATTTTGGGGTTTTGTTTTTTTTTTTTTTTTGCAATTAAACCAACAGTGGAATAATGAGAGAGTAGTTAAGCAGCCTGCATACAGTCTATCAGCTAATTTGGTCCCTGAGAACATTGGCATTTTCAACAAGAGAAAGAGCTGCCAGCAAACACACTACATGATGCTAAGGTATTTCATTCTAAGATAATCCAGGGGCATAAAATGAAGGCAATAAAGGAAAACTTATTTCTTTCGTCAGTGCAAGACTGCACAAACCATGTATGCTACACAAAACATAATGAAAACCTGTGCAGTAGCTCTCTGCTCAGTGGGCAGGGATCCCAAACTGTGGTTTAACTGACTTGTAGTTTAACACAGATTGAGTGCTCTGTGCCAGAACCTCTTCAGTTTACAGTGACCCACTGGCATCTGCACTGCATCTCCCAGAGTCTGCTACAAGCCTCTAGCACCTTCTCACTCAATGGTAACAGGGAAAGGAATTGGCTTTTTGTTGAGCTAGGTGCTCAGCACAAAAGTCTCTTTTCCAGTGCTGTTTTTGCTACATAATAGGACTGACCTTGCTAATTTGCAGTGTGGTGCACTGACCATTCCCCTCCCTTGCAAAAATTTAAATCTCAGAACCAGACTGCTAGGCACATGTCTATCTTTGAGTAACATTCATAAAAGGAGGGGTTTTGCTGTCTCTTGAACAAATACAGCAACAAAAATGAAAGGTGTTTTCCTTCCCCATAGGATTGCTAGCCCTGGGACATGTAACAAGCTTAATAAGCAAGTGTGCTTGTATCAGGAGGCTCATGCTCACAGGCATGAGGTCATGGCTTGGTCAGCAGAAATGGGTCTGGAGAGTAAAGCAAGTTCTTTCCTATACTGTGTTTGTTTTCTTTAGGCTGAGTGCTCCTGAACACATCTATTGGGAAAGGGGAAGAAGAAATGGAAAAGAGCCTGGATTGCTAAAGTAAAAGATTTACTCAGAAATTGGATAACTATCAAATATATCTTCAATTTTTGCAGAACTTTTTTAAGGACTGGGATTTGCGTAAAAATGAAGTCTTACAGCACTATGTTTCTTGGAGTTAGTATCTTTCTTACTGAGAAGAAAGTTCAGTCACTGCAGTTTGCTGAGGCAGAGTACAGGTTTGGGAAGATGGTGCTGGAAAAGAGTTGGGGAAGAATTACATTAGATTGTAAAGCTGCAAGCAGCCTGTTCATATTTTCTCTTCACAATACAGATACTCACTTTCCCCTGACATCCTTGTGGAGACCACAGCTCAAAACTCCACTTACATTCACACATTTCCAACTGTCACACCATTTCCCATCTCTTCTCAATTTCAGGCATTGATGACACTGCATGCCGTGGAGTTGGCCCTACTCCTCTCTTTGTAAAGGGTCCCTCTTACCTTTTTTCTACTTTGGCCTGCAGTCTCCAGGTGACCAAACTCTTCATTTCCTGGTCACCACTGATACTAGCAATTGAACCTTAACTGGAAACTGTTTGCCTTGTCATCCTCTCCCGCATCTTCTTCCTATTTGTTCTTTTTATGGATTTCTTTTCCTAATCCACATTTTTTGACTAATTCACTTTTTTATAGATGTAACTCCTTGACAATATGGTCACAAAGCTTCAGCTGCTGGTTTTGTGTCAGCACTTCAGGCTGCCCTCACATACCTCCTACTTCTGAAGCTCAATGTTTGGGTTCTCACTGCTGCATTAAGCAGTGATACCTACCTGTCTTTCATCAGCTCTTCTTCTCTTGGACCTGCAGGGACTTCCATCTAGACCAATCTCCTCATGGTACTACACATTCAGACTTTGTTGGCTCCTCACTCCCTGGTGGTGCCATATTTTGAAGTTGTTCTTCATGATACTCAGTGCAGAAGAGTCAAGGAAATTAAAATCTAAGTTTAAAGGAAAGGAAAATTTCTGGAAGTTGTATAACAGTTCCTGCAATATACTCTTACTGTTGGTTACTGGCTTCTGAAAGGTCTGAGCTTCCAGTTTTACTCTGCTCTGGTTAAAGGATTTGGACCTCTGTGTGACTTGCATCAAGTCGTAGCAGGCATTTGATGTGGGATGGGGGGAGAAACAATTAACATAAGGCATGTCAAAGCAGGAAATCTGTAGTTTGTATCTAAAATTAGCAGTTGTAGAAAGCATGGATTGCTTGGGGTTGAAGTGGATTGTTTTAATGTATTCTCCATCATGGAAAACGGGTTTTCACTATGCAATTTACTGTTCTTTGTAAAATCCCATGATTCATAATTAAATACAGCACTAAGATTTTTGCAGTTTGGGTTCCTTCTCTGCAGGGTATTGTGTAGGCTGCACTTTGAGTAGACATTTTCATAACAAAGAGTGGCATTTGAAAAAGAAATTGATTTTTTAATTAGTTGACACTTGACATCACTTGGTGTCAAAGCTGTCAAATGCCAGTAAGTTTAAAGCCAGGGTTTGGTTTACCTTTTTTAAGTTGTGGTAAAGCAAAGTTCTGATAAAGCAAAGGGAGAGTCAAAAGAGAGTCACAGGTGCGCATTGCCTGCACGATGCAGGGAGTTTGCACCTGCCAGTCAGTAGTATGAAATTGGCCTCATGTATTATTGAGGATACAGAGAGCTGAGCACTTGAAGTGTGCTGTCCCAGAGCTGCCAGCACTGTGCATGTCTGACAGTAATTGAGACCATCATGGCTCTAACAGAGGAGGCACGAGGTGCAGTTTCTGTGAAGAGCTTTATAGAGCATCTGCCCAGCTGCCTTGTCTCAAACAAGTGCATTAGTTCATCTTTTTTGTGAGATGATTTAAATGATCAGTGTACAATAGTAAAATGTGTAATGGTGCAAGGGAAGGAGGGAGTTTTTTAGACTTTCTCCATCTCAACGTGAACGTTAAACTCTTTCTAGTCCGACTACACAGTTGAAGAAATGTGACATACATCACTGCAGCGGAGAAGTCCTGAGCTTTTAGAAACTCTAGTTCCTTTTCTGAAACTTCAGTTCCTTTGCCCAGAGTGTGTTTCCAGGGCTGATACTCGACCGTAGCCATTCCCCTTCCATCACACATCCATACAACAAGGCAAGGCTATGTACCTCGAATTCTCCCATCTCACTAACGAGAAATGTGTAAATTCTGATGTTATTTACAAATAATGTGTTTTAACACTAATTTCTTAGTCCATACATTCAGTGATGAAGTGCAGTTGACAGCTTTTCTCCTAATTTCAGCCCTATACTGCTTGCTACCAAAGGCAGAGGTTAAGCTTTGAAAGAACTACAGGCATCAAATATATGTAGACTCCATGTAGACTCTGCTATTATATGAGGAAGTAAATTTTCAATCTTAACCCAGAACTAGGCTACTTAAGCCAGACGACACAGATCAGGTGAAAAAGTAGTTTTGTGAGGCCTGTGACACTAAAATGGAGGAAATTTGAACGATGAGCTATTTGATGATTAAGAAATTGGCTGGATGGCTGCATCCAAAATGTCGCAGCCAACAAACAACTTGATGTTGAAATAGAGAGTAAGTGGTGTTGTTGAGGGGACTGTCCAGGGACGAATACTATTCAATATCATCATCAATGACGTAGTGGGATCAAGTGTGCTCTCGGCATATTTGCAGATGACAACAAACTGAGTGGTGCAGTTGATTTGCTGAAGGGTAGGGATGTGTATAACATCTTGAAAAATTGAGTATCTATTGACTGATGGAAGAACGATAAGGCTTAAAAAACTGCATGGTTTATATTCAGAGTAGAACTGAAAGCATTCCATCACCCAAGCCCACAGCTAAAACATTATGAGGGGTCAGGAGGATGAGTAGGTGACATGAAAGCTTCCCACTCATCAAAGGAAACAGATGGGAAAGCTGTTCTTTTGTTGTAGCTTTTCTAAAATGAAGACCTTGTTCCCATAAGGACTGAAAAAATACCCTCCATAAGCTGGAGAAGTGTTTGGGGGTCATATTCCCACCTTGGAAAGAAGCTTTACTCTGGCGATAGAGGCATTAGCTGAGAGGGCTGTTGCTAAAGCCCTGAACACTTGAGAAAAGCTGACCTCTCTGGAGGCTGCTGGAGGGCAGGTACAGACAAGCAGAGCTGTGATGGTGACAACCTGAGCTCAGGGGTCAGGGAGCTTACCCTGCTGCAGGTCCTTAATTTAAGTGCAGTGGCATGGCACTTGCCTTAGACAGGAAACTGGAATTTTTCTTTCTGTTTAGGCTGAGTGGACTGAAACCCAAGACACATATTTCCTAAGAGGATGTTGTGGTAGATATGGGGCTGTTCAGATGAGGGAAGAGGGGTAGTGGATCTAATTAATTAGAGTATCGAACCTCTTGCAGCTGGAGCTCAGCACGGAAGAGGATCCAGGACTGACTGTGTAAGAGACACCAGAGGCAGGAGAGAGTCTGCAGCCTTGAAGGCTTCCAGCGGGTAACAGAAAAATTTGGAAATATAACTAGCAAAAATGTACGCAATTTTCATGAAGATATTGCAGAAACGAGTGTACTTATGCTTCTGTGCAGGAGAAAAGGAAATAAATATCTTTCACTTTGAAGATGCTCTGGCCTACAGAGGTTTCTGGGGAAGGAAACAGTTTTGAAAGGTAAGCATAGCCCTCCTACTGCTTTGTTCAGAGGGAAGAGGCACTTCCCTCCACCCATGTAAGTCCCACCTATGAATGCTCCTGAAATGAGAAGAGGTTGAGAGAGGAGATAAGTTATCACCAGTCCGCATTGTATCCGTATGTTCAATCTTTAGCAGTTCAAGCCATTATAAATAGCATGTCCTCTGCGCAGAGCGCCTGTGCTTTGAACAGTTGAAAGTGGTAGCTGGTTGACCACCACAGAATGCCAGATCATATCTTTTCTCAGAACAAAATTTCAGCAGGCATGCAGATTGCATTACATCATTAAAGATGACTGGGGTTGGAGCATTAGTGAGAAGTACAAAATATCAGATTGTAAGACTAAATGGGTAAGCAAGGCAAATAACAAACAAGCTGAATTATTGACACTGCAGTTCCTTTGTTTTTAATACACATCCCTCTGGTTTAATTAATTATTTATTTTTCAACTTAGATTTGCCTTCCCTAAATTTTCCAAAGCACATGTAGTTACAGGTGAGCTGGTATATAGACAGGTACAAATATCTTGGGAAAACATCTTCAAGTTTTAAGTAAAAGAGCAAGGTGATTTAGGTGCACTGGGAGTAAAGCAATATTGAGAATTTCTTTACATGACTCTTGAGAAAAACTGTGACATTGCAAATGTATACAAGCTCATTTAGGTAAGACAAAAATTGGATTAATAACACTTCAGCTATGTGCAAGCAACAAACCACAAGAAGCAAACTTTTCTATGTCAGAACTCTTAACAACTGGTATAAGCTGAACTCTTGACTGTTTTCTTTTCACTTCTGCTCAAAGATTCTACTTAAGATTATTGGCAAATTTCCAGCATCAGCAAGATAGTTCTTCTGAAAGACTAATGAAATTTGCACTGAAAGAACTCTGAGCCAGGATCTCGATTTCTTAGCTGGACTTGAGCCCAGTATTTTTGCACTCCTCTTCCTCCTTTTGTTCCCTAGCAGTATTTCCTGGTGTTGTTCAAAATCATCAAAATAGTCTAATTTTCCTTTTTTTAAAATGTATATTATCATCAGCCCTAGGGAGATAGAAACACTCTTTCTTAATACTTCTATTTATTTTTGGAGCAATTTAATTGTGGTCTCCAAACACTGTTTCAGAGATGTCTGTGTAGATATTGTTACTGGAGCTCTGCAGTTTTACTGTTTCATCTCTTCTACATGGAGTTCAGTCCCTCCCTGATGGAGAGTCTGCTGAGCTCATCCTTTTTTTAAAAAAAGCATTTTTCATTTACTCAGATGCCTAAAATATGATATTTTAATAGTAGTTATTGATATCCTGACTTAAACCAAATTCTTAGACAAATCAGAATACATTTTTCCTTTTTCTTTTCCCCAAGATTACGAGTTTGGTTAATAAATCAGGTTCACTTCCCTATCTTTATCTGAACATGAGCACAGACATGAATATTTTCCAAAGTTATTTTTAATGCTGTTTTCCTAAAACAGCATAATTTCATATCGTGATAAATGTGATGACAAATTTTTGATTTTCTAAGGATCTTCATATATTACAGTTTGATGGTTGTAATTGTTTTGTATACATTTAACAGATTGAAAATTGAGTTATTTGACAGATTTTAAGCTGTATTCATTTGGTAATAATAACTGCTCATGAAATGACCACACGGTGAAGTCTGTACTTACCTGAAAATAAGATGGAGATGGATCCCTTGGAATTTACTGGGCACTCTTGACTACATGGGAGCATGGCAGTGTGCTAAGGCAAAAAGACTTAGTGTGGTCCTCGGACAATGGGGCTAACTGCCATAGAATCATTGAATACTCTAGGTTGGAAAAGGCCCCCAAGATCACCAAGTACAGCCCTTAGCTCAGCACCGCCAAGCCCACCACTAAACCATGTCGTAAATCCACATCTACTCATCTTTTAAATCCCTCCAGGTGTGGTGACCCCACCACTGCCCTGACTAGCCTGTGGTATGATTAGCCCCTGACAACCCCTTCTGGGAGGGAATTTTTCATGATATCCAGCCTAAACCTGGTGCAACTTGAGCCTGTTTCATCTTGTCCTGTCACTTGTTACTTGGGAGAGGAGACCGACCCCTACCTGACCACAGCTTCTTTTCAGGCAGTTGCAGAGAATGATAAGGTCACCCCTGAGCCTCCTTTTCTCCAGGCTAAATAACCCTGGCTCCCTCAGCCACTCCTCACTTGACTTGTGCTCCAGACTTTTCCTCAGCCCAGTGCCCTTCTCTGGTCTTTCTTGTTATGCGGGACCCGAAACAGAGCATAGTATTCAAAAGTTGGTGAGGGGGATGAGGCACAGCTCAGTACTAACTGCATAGGGCATTTGTGACGCTGGTCTTTTGCAATACAGTGATTTAACTGCTGTCAGGCTTGTAGAGAGTACAGGAAGAGCTTCAGGACTATTTAGAGTTAGATTGTTTAAAGGCAGCTCAGACACTGAGGTCTAAAGCGCCTCTCTGTTTCAACAAATTTTAAATGGTTATTGAAGCTACACTAATAATTAAATTTTATATGTTAATCTTTGTTTCTGAATAAAGATAAATCAACAGCAAAACTTCTCAGGCCAAGACTCTAATACACTGGCAGTAGTTATTAATTTGATAGTGTGAGCAACCATTTTGAAATCAAGAAACATTCTGTAAAACTTCTTACAAAAAATTTTTGACATGAAGTGCTTCCTATCTTGTAACGGCAGTAGTGTGAAACAAAGAATATACGACAGAGGATATACAAAACTGAAATTAATGCTTAATGCAACTTTTTGGGCAACTCGCAAAGCTTGACCAACATCTTTGTGCGCCACTAAAATTCCTGACTGTGTATCCCATCAACTTTACTGACCTCTGTTACCTGGCTGGGAAGCAGCATTGCAGCAGCATTGCAGCATCATCATCTGGCACATGTGCAAAAGATATTCTCCAACTGTTAGCTGAAGGTGAAGAACAATTAAGAACTGTTTCAAGTTCTGGTAAAAGTGGGATTGATAGAGTATGAAGACACCCCTTTGCACCTCTGAAGGATTTCAGTGTGTGAAATGTGGGCATAGAGAGAAAAAGTGGAGGAGGGCTGGCTGTCTGATTTTGTTTGTTCTTTCAGCTAAGTGAGGGAAATACCCTACATACCACGGGAGATTTTAAAAATCATTTGATTTAATCACATTAATAGATCTCACTTTAACAGGAAAGTTTTGCAATACTGAAAGAGAACAGGTAGTCTCTAATATTTGGATGAACCATATAATTTTATGTTAAATATGAGAGACATACTTAAAACTTTTTAAGAGTATGAAGTTTGCAAACTTGAGTATATATAACACTGTACTACAATAACTGGGAACTAACAGGAAAACTCTCAGTATATAACCCTTAAACTAAGAGAACATTAGAGAGAACAGAATCATGTTACCATATAATTAAAGACTGATGAAGTGCACAGACAATACTCAAGTTGGGGCTGTTTGTGGAACATTAATTCACATGTTTGCTAACTTTCGACTGCTTCATTTTACAATGTTAATAATGTTCATTTAGCATATGTTACCTGCATTATCTTGGATGGAGGTTCTTGAAATTACTTTAAATAATTAAGTAGGTATTTTTAAATGATTGATGTGCATTTTTTCCTTTCTAAATTACATAAATAATAACAAATAATTGTGGGAATGTCTTGGCTAAATATGCAGAATCACCATCTTTATCAGGCCAAAATAATGCTTTCCCTGCTTTCATTTCAGTCACTGGTATATTATGTTAGAACTACGAGTATATATAAATATTCTGAAGGTTTTGCTTTTTGAGACCCACCAAAATTTTTTCGGATTTCTCTGAGTCCAAATTATTTAAAATTCAGTTATGTATCAAATTCCTCACTAAAGAAAATGTCAATATTGTCAACTTAAATATATATTTTGTATACTTCAGAAAGTACACAAGTAACATTTCTTTCATTGTACTCTTCAAAAGAAAATACTGACGTTTATTAGTCCATCTCATATATGACAAAGGTTTTTTTGGCGTTTTTCGTACTAGAGAAAAATTAAAAGTGCACAGAGAGAAGCAACTCCAAATGCACTGACCTTTTACTCTATTAGAACAGGTTGTTCAGCCTGCATGGATAAAAATAATAATTGGTCATTAATAAGCATGAAACATTTGTCATGAAGGTCTGGTTCCAAAGTCAACTCAGTTTAAGCATCTTCTGTGGATTGCTGTAAGATCATATATCTCAGCTGCAGAAAGGTTAAATGGAAATTTTAATGGGCTGCAAGCCAGGTGCATCAATGAAACTTAATCCCTCCAGTCAAGCGGCATAAGTTACAGAAGCAGCTCTTACTCCACACTCTTTCTTTTAGGATACCTTTTTTTTTTTTTTGTAAATATTATAAATGGCTATTACAGAAGAACTGGAATTGAGAGGGTTTTTAATTCATATATACCTTTTGAAGGTTAAGTTTTTAAATCACTCTTGATCTATTACTGAATTTATTAAAAAAAAAAAAAAATCAGGTATCCTCATTTTAAAGTAGCACTTACTTCTCTAGACTTGCAAGGGAAAGGTATAAACTTCCATTTGAGTGCCTCCTCCCAGATCCTAGTGTGGAATTCATTTGGATCTCTACAAAGATGCAGGGCAAGAATAGTAGCTGTTGCTGTATAAATAAGCAACAAGGGGTCCCCAAAACACAGAACTCTTCTACATCCCCAAACCCCTAAGCACAATTAAGTAGTTCAGCTGCCTTGCCTTCAACACCTTTTAAAGAACAGCACAGGAATTTCTCTTTTTCTTAATGAAAAGGTCCATCTGATAGAATACGTATTATACAAACCTAAATTAGTTTAGAGGATTAGTTTAGAGGATTTACCATGTGTAGTTTGCATATACTTACAGATTGGAGAACAAAAGTTTCATATTAAGTGGGGCATAATTTTTAAGGATATCCATACATAGTGTCAGAATATGATGTCCAGTATGTACTTAAACTGTCTTGTTCGATCCTTTGTAAATTCCTCTGCCAACATTTTGTTTGTGCCACTGCTTCCACCTGCATCTTCATTTGAAGTAGTCCCAGGAGTGTTACCAGATCATTACATGCCAAAGTAATGGTTTTATCAAATCACTGCAAGCCAACATGAGCTGGAGCAGAGCCAAGGACAGCCTGAAGTTTTGCTGAGGGTGAATTCTGCTCGTCAAAGTATCATTGTCTTGGGAAGTAGCAAGTGGTACCCACTGGAGTTTTGCGAATCACCCGACTGTCTGGGCCAGTCTCCTCCAGTCAGTCACTGCAGAAATGAATGTGACTACAAACAACATAATGCTGAAGAGGGACTACATTTTCCACATATCTTTGTGTGACCATTTCTATCAGACAAAGACACAAGAAATGTTAGTATATTATTTCTCTAAATATAGTGCCTTTTCCTTTGAATTTTACAACACACAATTTATTTACACAATATCATTTTAATTTTTATAAAACAAGGATAAATAAGACAAAAATGGATCGAAGGAATTTGCTTTTTCATGTTTTTATTTCATAATAGATATTTACAATATTAGCTTTATTAAAATCTGTAGACACGAGTCTTTCTCAAGGAATAAAACAATCAGTTCCTCGGTTTAAATTTAGGGTCACTACCTCTGAAAACCAAAGAGAAATATGGCACAAAAAATCAGGTAAAAAAAAATAGCAAGTAAAAAAAAAATACTTCCAAGACAGAAAATACAAAGTTTAACTGAGTGCAAGTGATATAGCACCTTCCTAAGATCACAGACATCCAAATCTGTCAGGCAAGTGGAAGGTATTTGGTACTGGAAACTTTTTGCCTAAAAAACATGCTGAATCAGTGTATCTGACTTCCAGGCTCTGGTAAAGGAAAGTATTAACAACGTGGGAGATACCAGCATGTGGGGTTTTTGCAGGGTTATGAAATTTGTACTTCTTTGGTTGCTGGGAAAAAAGTTAGGCCAGTATCAAGGGTTAACAGTCAAGATTCAGCCAATGTGGCTTGTTTGAAATTTAACTGCTAAAAAGGTTTATGAGCTGACATGCTTCTACCATAGTTTCCAGAGTTGCTAACAAGGCCTTCATCTGTTCACCAGGGAAGAAAAACATGTTTGCAGATATTTCTTGAAGAAACTGTGGTAGCTTTTGAAAAGTTTCTAGCTCTCTAAAATATGTAACTACCAACCAATCTTCAGAAAATGCATTTTTCATCTTAGAGCTATCACAAGCCATTAGTGGAAGTACATTTGAACAAGCTACCTTTCTGAGAGTTAAAGTCAAGGGTGAAGACAGATTATAAACTGAACAAAAATTCACCAGCATCTTATTAAATAAAATCAAACACAGTTCTTTCTGCTGACTGCAAAAATCTTGTTCTTTGCTTTCACAGAAGCTTTCAGTGCTCTGTCCGGGATGAGCAATACTCAAAAGTTCTTCCTTTACTGAGATTGACTCAACATAATCCAGTGGGAATTTCTCATTGAGGTTCCTCTGCTGTAGAAGGACTGGCCCTTCAGGGAAAACATAAACATTAATAACAACACCATATTTGATTTGGCAGCTGAACAAGATTTTGGGTTGTTTATTGCCAGAAGCCAGGTGTCTGTTTAAGTTCCATTTTTGTACTAAGTAATAGTGATGTAACTGATGAATTACATATTTGCAATGCAATCTAGAATATATAGAGAGATCCTCTGTAACAATTCCTTTACAATATTGTCTTAACTTACATAGAGTATGTAAAAATGTAATGTTATTACTGTTGTAAAATTCTATTAAGTACTTTATAGAACAGGTTATTTGCTGACATTGTTTTCAAATTAAAGGCATGTTACTATGATGATATTTGTTTTACTTTTCTGGATGGTGTGGCCAACCTTGCCTTATGCTGTGCAGCAAGCTGAATTATTGAGGTAGGAATCCAAGACTCCGAACAACTGAGTTTTAAAATTTGGTCTTAACAGACTCCTGAAATGCAAAACATAATTACTCTAATAAATAAATTTAAAGTAAGTAAATGGGATCTGTTTATTGTTCACACTAGTGCATTCTTTTGGTATTTCCTGTTCATTAGTACAATGAGCCTATTAATATTTAAAGAGCTTGCACATCTCTTGATAAGTTTAAGAAAGGCTGCATCACTAAGAAAAAATGAAGGCTGTTAAGACACTACAGGTGTTTTTCAAATATGAACAAACCAGGAATCTTCTTACATAAATTCGTATTACTCTGCTGAAGTAATGATGCCATTTTAACTTGAATACTTCTTCTGAAATATATTTTAATGCCAAAAGATAAACTCTCACATTACATATCCATAATACGTATTTTACCTTTACCCTGATCAAAGCTGTATTATTATTACTGATTATTTAGTATCATTAACTTCTGCAAGCTAGAGGCTTTTAGAGACAGAAAGAGGAATATGTTTTTAGAGAGATGTGTTCCAAATTGTTGAGCTAAGTAAATTCACACTGAATAGGTAACATGCTTTCCACCATGGGCTTGTCAGTTACTTGACAGGCCATAACTCAGAGCGTGACAAAGGCAAAGATAAAGATACACGCAGCCTCATACTTGCCAGAAAACTTTGATGAATGCAAGTGCAAGTAGAGCTCTTCCCCTATGATAACAAGATTATCCACTACCTGTTCTTCACAACAGCCTGGGAAAAAGGCTCATCTGTCAGTGCAATGCCATTTCCAGTTGAGGAGCTGGGTTTACTATAATATTGGCTATTGCATCACTTCGACTGATAGAACTGAGCCCAGGTAGTGGCTTGGCATGTTAGATACATGTTTCAGTAGAGATATAAAACACCTGGGAGCCACAGAGTGGAGGCTCAGTAAACACAGAGGCAGAACTGCAGAAGGAATGTATTGATTATGATCTGGTGCTTGCACAACAGTCACAGACACAGCCTTTAGGGGGCAGGAGAAGACTGTAAATTCAGAGGGTCATATGCCAAGAATGTATTAAAATTTTGTTTCTCTACCTTAATTAAGTAATAGGCTATCTAAATACACACTTCTGCCTCATGACTATACACTGATTTTTATCTGGACTCGGCATAAAAAGCACAGTTTGTGCTGACATAAAAGGTCAAAGGTAAAGATATTACAAACAATCATTTTAGTAAATTAATTAAAAGAAGGAAGAGCTGCTATCCAAGACCATTCTTTGCAGATGTTTGGAGTTTTTTATTAAACATGCTAAATTAAATATATTGATACAGTACATACTTCAAAACAAGATACAAATATCCTGCCTCTGAACAAAGAATATTGTTTAAAACATTTATTCTGTGTCTGCCCAAGGGGAAAAGTATCTCTTTTTGGAAACTAAGGTGTCCCTCTCACTATTATGCCTAAAGAGCAGTTATCATGATTACAATATAGATTCTTTTTTAAACTAATTACCAAACTAATTGTGTTCTTCAAAGACCATCACATTAATTTTTGTAAACGCTGAACAAATTTATGTTGAAATACATGATTATATAGAGATTTAACCAATCTATTTTTGTGTTGTGGTAAAAATAGATCAAAACAATAGCAAATCCTTAGCCCTGATTGGTGACTAGGTAACCTTCACTTTCATTGATGGAGAATATAGTTGTAATGCATATGGCGTAAAATGCAGGATAAAAACATTACCATATTGGAAAAACATGTGGAAATCCTGGTTAATTTCATATTCAGCTGATCAAGATACGTGTGAAAACAGTATTATTTTTATTGTAATCAAACCAGCTTGGCTTAAAAATGTTTTCAAATAAATATTTCATAATACCTTTGTATTTTAAGAAACTATCAAGAAAAACACTGAGAACTTAATATGGATTCAGAACAGTGGATAATTTCCCTAAACCAGTTTAGCATAAATGCACTCACCCCCATGCTGAAGTAGCAGCTTGCCAATTTCTACATGTCCATTTGACAGTGCATCATGCAAAGGAGTCACCCCGTCCACTTGACTGAGCAGGTCTACCTCTGGACAACGCTGCAGAATTTCACGGACACACACTGTGCTACCATGGTTACAGGCTTCATGCAAAGGCGTCCAGCCAGCATAATCTGAATTATAAATCAAGGGAAGTTTTAAAACAGCAGAAGTAGTACTGAAATGTTAATAATGTCATTCATTAGACAGGAAAACGCTTTACTTTTTAGTATCCATTACAGCTAGAATGACAGCTTCTGACTTCAAAACAAGAAATGCTATTGAAAAACATCCGAAAAAAAAATAAATAGCATTTTTAAAAATCAGTAGAAAGTGTGATGTTAAAACATACTTCAGTTATAAATTCACCTTACCTTAATGTTTGCTATAAAGTCCTCATTTTGTATTGTTTAAAAAATAAAGATAGTTTTAATAGTATAAATACGGACTTGTTACCAAACAGACACTAATAAAGTTCTTTATGTGGCTTAATTTCTTAGTTCTGTAGAGAAAATTAATAACTTACCTTTAACATTAATGTCTATTCCCGGCAAAGAGAGAAGCTGAATCAATCTCTCCACTTTGTTATTTCTGCAAGCTTTATGCAGGGCTGTCTCTCCTACCATGAAAAATTAATAGATTACACTAGACTAGGCAAGATAGCAACTAAAGAAAATAATCAAAGTGCCTGGAACTAGGAGACCTGGCAATGTACCAGAAAACTCAATAATGAGTAAGATTTTCCTTTATCCTGTTTAAAAATCTTTTAAGAAAAAAAACCCCACGGAGCTTCTGTTCCACAGAGATCCAGCAATGAAATTGTACTGCAAATGGTTTAACACAGGAATTATCTCCCCTCTAGTTCAAGGTTTAAAGCTTCAATCACACTATAAAAGCACCAAGTGATCACAAAACACCAAAAAATACCGGGTTTTGAAGCAATAAAACTTTAGAGTGCAGTTGCCCTCCCTTAAATTTATTCATGAACCTACATTAAAATGTATGGTTCCTTTTACACAGCATTTATAGCTTAATTCAAATGAATGTTTCTGGCTAAGCACGACTGCCTCTACACACTTAAGTATAAATCAAAACTTCAAATCCATTAACAGATGGTTTGCTTTTTCGCAATAGGCTGTCTGACTTGCCTACAGTAGAAAAAGAGGGGAGAAAGAGAGAAGAAATAATAATAATAA